>RJWJ010009483.1:0-49570 GCA_004363605.1 Indri indri
TTAAAGGCAGGGTCTCACTCTGTTGCCCAGGCTGGAGTGCAATGGCATGATCACTGCTCATAGTAACCTCCGGCTCCCAGGTTCAAACCATCCTTCTGCCTCAGCCTCCCGAGTAGCTGGGACTACAGGCATGCGCCACCATGCCTGGCTAATTTTTTTTTTTTTTTTTTAGTGGAGATGGGGTCTCACTATGTTACCCAGGCTGGTCTCCAACTCCTGGTCTCAAGTGATCCTACTGCCTTGGCCTACCAAAGTGCTGGGATTATAGCAGTGACTGTTAATATGGGTTGAAGGATGAAATAAAAGTCATAAGTAACACTCCTCCCCAGAAGCCCTTCAGAATCTTCCAGAGGATGTGAGATTTCTTTTGCTTTATAAAAGGGGAGCAAATGTGGGTTAAATTAGGCTGAAAACTGTGGTTTTAAAGTAAATGGGACCAGGTGTGGTGGCTCATGCCTGTAATCATAGTGCTTTGGTCTCGTCTCCAGCTCCTGACCTCAAACGATCCTCCTGCCTCGGCCTCCCAGAGTGCTAGGATTACAGGCGTGAGCCACCGCGCCCAGCTGTGTAATCATAGCGCTTTGGGAGGATGAGGCAGGAGGACAGCTTGAGGTCAGGAGTTCTAGACCAGCCTGAACAATATAGCGAGACCCTCACTTCCATCTCTACGAAAAAATAGAATTATTTGGGCATGGTGGCACACACCTGTAGTTCCAGCTACTTTGGAGGCTGAGACAGGAGGATCGCTTGAACCCAGGAGTTTGAGGTTGCAGTGAGCTGTGATGACCCCACTGAACTGTAGCCCAGGCAATAGAGTAAGACCCTGTCTCAAAAAAAAAAAAAAAAAAAATAGGTGGCCGGGCGTGGTGGCTCACGCCTGTAATCCTGGCACTCTGAGAGGCCGAGGTGGGAGGATTGCTTGAGCTCAGGAGTTCAAGACCAGCCTGAGCAAGAATAAGACCCTGTTTCTACTAAAAACAGAAAGAAATTAGCCAAACAACTAAAAATAGAAAAAATTAGCCGGGCACAGTGGTGCATGCCTGTAGTCCCAGCTACCTGGGAAGCTGAGGCAGGAGGATCGCTTGAGCCCAGGAGTCTGAGGTTGCTGTGAGCTAGGTTGACGCCATGGAACTCTAGCCCAGGCAATAGAGTGAGACTCTGTCTCAAAAAAAAAAACAAAAACAAAATAAACAAACAAACAAAAAAGAAATTTCCAATAAGAATTATATATCAATTATGCACAAACATTGTTACATATTACATAATGTATTTAATAGGAACCTCTTACCTAAATGTTGAGCTTATAGAATCTTTTCTGTGTACTGTTCCTCTGTCATCTGTCTCTGTAAAATGCGTGCTTGATAAGGGCAGGGACATGGTCTATATTGCGCGTGGTGTCTGCTGCACACAGCAGGCCCTCAGTAAATATTTGTGGAATGGCTGATGGAATTCAGAGCAGCCGGACAGCAGAGAAAGGCCTCCGTGCCTTTCTAAGGCAGCTTCTCAGTCCGTGGCCCAGCCACCGGGAAGGCCACCAGGCACATCTTTGTTTTCACCGACTTCTCATACGAAATCAAGCATTTCATTTATTTATGAGCGTAGGCAACACATCACGGGAAGCTGTTGCTTTTTGTTTTAGCAGTACCTGTGATCCTGTTAACAACAGAAATCACAGATATTTTCATATCACATTGGAGTTGTTGGGGAGTTCTCAAAATATTCTCATCACTACTTTTTAAATTACAGTTGTTGGGAAGACCAGCTGCTACTGGATCTTATTTAATGTGCTAATAGGAAGCAACGTACTACTTTACACCAAACGGAGTTTTATCAAGTATTTCGATAATTGCATTTCATTGTCGTTGGTTAGCTTTGTAATCCCGTGTACTTTAATTTATGCCTTTATCCTGAGAGCTTCGCTAGACTGCAGAGGGGGCCGTGGCATGACCAAGGTTAAGAGCCTGCTCCGAGGGCTCGCCTGGCTCCCGGCTGCACGGCCAATCCCGGGACACACACAGTCTTGGCCCCAGAGTCACACCGACTGCAGGCGACAGCCCATTCATGCCAGCAGTGCCGCCTCCTCGCCACCAGGAGGCGCTGCTCCCCCCCACGTCCGAGGACCCGGGGCGGGGTTGGGCCTCCTCCCTCTGTTGTCCCAGCTGAAGCTGGCATCAGAATCTCCTGGGAGCTTTTCTCTTCTTTTCCTTTTTTTCTTCCTTCTTTCTTTTTTTATCTTTTTGTTATGAAAAATTTCAAACGTACAAAATTACACGAACTCCCAGGGAGCCATCAGCTTGCTGCAGGAATGATCGCCCCACGACCAATTTTGTTTCACGTACACCCTTCCCGGGGTGCTAAGGTGCGGGTGCCCGGACCCTGCCCCAGACGGGAATCGGAGTCGTAAGGTTTACAGTAACACTCCTCCCCAGAAGCCCTTCAGAATCTTCCAGAGGATGTGAGGCCGCTTGGGAGCCACTGTCGCTGCCTGGCCCCTGCCTCCCGGTCACCGCCGCCAGCCCGAGTCAGACCCGAATCCTTCTGCTCGGCCCCTTTCCTCCCGCGCAGGCCCCGCGGGAGCTGGGGAACAGCTGACTCCCGTCCTGCGTGCTGTCGCTTCCGGTGGCCATCTAAGGCCAGTGTTAAGCAACCCCTGCCGCCCCACGCCCTTGAGCAACCACCCACAGCCCCGCTCTGCTGGCGGCCCAGTCTCACAACGTGACCTGTTCCTGTGGATGGAGGGTGGGCCCTGGGGTTGGCGACTTCGCGTTTCAGACTGGAAAGACGTTGCTAAGCTATTAAAACTTGGTTTTGAAGTGTTCAGAAAAACCCCTGTTATGAGCTGAATTGTGTGTCCCGCTGCCCCCCCCACCCCAATTCATATGTTGAGACCCTAACCCCCAGTACCCCCGGATGTGACTGTATTTGGAGACAGGGTCTTTAAGAGGTAACTAAGTTAAAATGAGGTCATTGGGGTATGCCCTAATCCAACAGGACTGGTGTCCTCGTAAGAAGAGGAAACTTGGACACAGATAAGAACAGAGGGGCGACCACGGAGGGTACCGGGAGAAGACACCGCATCTACCAGCGGAGGAGAGAGGCCTGGAACCCATTCTCCCCACAGGCCTCAGGAGGAACCCACTCTGCTGACACCTTGATCTGGACTTCCAGCCTCTGACACTGTGAGACAGTACCAGTACATACATTTCTGCTGTTTACCAGCAGTCCCCAGCCTTTCTGGCACCAGGCACCAGTTTCATGGAAGACAATTTTTGCACAGAAGGGGGCGGGTTGGGGCTGGAGGGTGCTGGGGGTGGAGGTGGAGCTCAGGTAGTGATGTGTGGGCAGCTTGGTTCCTAACAGACCACAGGCCGGTACCGGGCCAGGGCCTGGGGGTTGGGGACCGCAGGTTTAAGCCACTCAGTTTGTGGTATTTTGTTATGGCAGCCCAAGCAAACTAATACTATCCCCAAATGGATTCAACTCACAAAACCAACAAAGTTCCTTCCTGGATTGTGCGGACCCGCCCGTAACAGTTTCTGACTGGTGCCAGAGGCAGCCCACACATAGGACCTGGGGTTCTCTATTTGTGTGTGTCCCTGGGCAGCCCTGAGTTTGGTTCAAGGGAAGATTCTGATCTCACTCAGCCCCACCCACCTGACCCCCTTGGGAAGTGGGCACCGTGTCCTGATCCCATAGCGGGTTATGAGTTTTGATGCGATGGCAGAGGCCTGTGCCTCCTGCAGCCTGGATCCCTGTGGAACTCGGCTAGGCAGAAATGCCTACAGAGTTCACAGGGCTCTTGTCCAAAAATCCTTACACATTTCAACACTGACTGCCCAGATGTGGACCCTTCTAAGCACTGGGCCCATATGACTGTTTAGGTCACACCCAGGAAGCCGGCTCCTCTGTTAAGGAACTGCAGAGAGGAAAAGGCAGGCCAGAGATGTCCAGGGCACAGTGACACCACCAGGAGCCACTCAGTCATCACAGGGGCCTCTAATCAGCTGCCTGGCCCATCTGACCTGAGCCTTGTGGAAGCTTCCGGATCATGACAGAGCGAGATTCTTTCTATGTGGTTCCTGCGATAATAGCTTCCTCTCATCTCTCTCTTCTCGTAATCGGAGTCCATGTTGCAAGAGTGACTTCAAATAGGGAAGACAACTCCTCAAAGTTACTAATTTAGAGACAGGATCATCTGTGATTCCCATTTTAGTTATGAAATTAGACTAGGACAGGATGCTTTATTTTGCAATGATGCGGCATCAAGCATCCTGGGGAGGGGAGAGGTTCCAGCCTGAACAACCGCTACAGAAATACTTCAGGTACACAAAGCACTTCTTGGCTGAACAGTACAACGGTCTTCATATTTGGTTATTTACTTTGACATTTTCAGTTCCAACAAAGGACGAGGAATGGGCTTGTCAAAGGGGCCCCATGTAATGTCCAGCCTTGGGGGATGATGGAGGGACACATGGGATAAAGAGCAGGAGTCCATTCCTCCTCCTCCTCCTCCTTTACACAGGAGGTGTATCAGTTAGAAATTGTGAATTTCAAACAACAGAATGGACTCTGGAGAACCCAAGCAAAAGGTGTCTAATGGAAAGACAAGGCAGCTCCTAGGATACTGGAGGATGCTAAGGCAAGGACAGGGACCAGGGACCCTGGGGGACCCAGGTGGTCAGAGCAACAGGATCCCACTTTTAAGACTCGTGATGGGGCTAGTGAGCTGTGAGCATGTTTCCTCTGTGTCCCGAGCTCTTGATGCCTCACATTCCATCAAGAAGTTGGGGTCACATCTGGTCTTGACCAGGGGAGGGCAAGCATCTTGGTGGGAAGCCCCTGGACCATATCTGGCAGGGAGAAGTGGTTCCCCGCAAACACCAGGCAGGTACTAGTAGGAGCAGAATGGATGCTGGGCGGCAAAAACACCCAATGCCCATTAGTCCTTGGGTGTCCCTGGTCGCACCATGCCAGTGCAAGGCTCAGAGTAGGGGCCGAATTAATATACTTTCATTTTGACTGGATTCCCCACGCCACCCACCAATTTTAACCACTGATCCTGAAGACAGCCCAGAAAAGAAGGGCAAAGGTCATTTCCCTTTTTTAAATGTATAACAGCTACAGTTTATAGATTATTTCGTACATTTGCAAGCACATGCACAAAGTAAGAATTTGGTTTTAAATATTCTAGGAAATCAAAATTAATTATATCAGTGTCATCTGTGCCTCAGTTTCTGACCTGGGAAATGGGACTGTATTATAATACAATTAACTCTCCCTGATGTGTGATCAAGGCTCCTGTTGGGTTTTAAGAGTCCTATAGGATCCTCTCTGACTCCACAGCCAAATTAGGGAGCAACCTGATCCCGCAGCTCATTTGTCAAAAGGTCCCTTAATTATTCACCCACCCCAGAGGCATGCTTTGAAGAAAGTGTATTCTTTAAGGGCATTGAGTGCCTAGATGTGTTCAAATATAAATACATATGTATATGTGTGTGCGTATATATATATATATATATATACACTTATGTTTTTAATAGGCTTTTTATTTTGGAATAATTTTAGATTTACAGAAAAGCTGCAAAGGGTAGTACAGGGAGTTCTCTCCTACCCTTCACCCGGTTTCCTCTAATGTTCACATCTTACACAACCCCATACATTTGTCAGAACTAAGAAATTAACATTGGTATATTACTTCTAACTGAATACTTCTTTGGATTCTACCGGTTTTTCTACTCATGTCCTTTTTTTGTTCCAGGATCCAATCCAGGATATCACACTGCATTTAATCAAATGTAAGTATGTATGCTTTAATTTTTTATTTTAAAATAATCACAGATTTACAGGAAATTGCAAAAAAAAATGTACAGAAATTCTGTGTCCCCTTCACCCCATTCCCCCCAGTGGTAACACCTCATATAACTGCACAACAACATCAAAACCATGAAACTGATGTTGGTACAATCCACAGAGCATATTAAATATATACGCATATATATTTTAATCAATTATATTTTTAAACCTCATTTTGCCTTGAAGCCAAGATCAAATACTTTTCCCCAAAACATAAAATTTGCATCTAATTCCACCTGCCTCCAAACTCGAGTCCAACCATGAAATTTTCAACCCCCCTCTACAACCCTCCAACTACTGACTAGAATCTACCTGTACATACCCCAAAGCAGAAATGCATTCAGCCACAGGTCTGCATACCCTCAACTTACTGTACCTTGAACCCCCCCCCAAAATTCATGGCACGCACATGCGTGCGTGTGTGTGTGTGTGTGTGTGTGAAGCAGCCCCTCTTGGTCCCAATTCATTCTAAAATCACTCCCTTGGGGCCACCCCTGTGTCTTCTAGAATTTTTAGAAAGATAAAGAGCTAGATATATATCCAAGTACATTTCTTCTTCTACTGTCAGACGTGAGGATGACAGAATAGAGCCTAGCTGCTCTAAAGACTGCAGAAGTAAATTAAATGACCACAAAGACATCAGTTTTATCTGAAGCAAAGGCTGTTTGCTATCTGTTTCCTTTCTTATTATCCTGGAACTTCTACAGGTGAACTCTCTCTGAGAAGGACAATTTTTCTTGTTTTTATGTTGGTATAATTAAAAGCAAAGCTAGATGATAAGAGGTTACTTGCAAAGGATTTCACCTGAACTCAAATTAATAGGCTAGTGAGAGCACAAAGTTCAAGGATCCTGAATCAATTGCTGGTTGGAGGAAGGCAGAGACATTCTTTACTTTGCCTAAAACTGGGGAAAATGTAAAGACTTCAGCTCAGAGCGATCCTTAGTGCTGCCTCGGTCAAAACTCCCGAGAGGAATCTCAGTGTCGGCCTGCTGCTGTGGCTGGCATTCCAGGCATGTCATCGGCCCCACTTCAGCCCACGCCTGGCTCCACGGGGCTGGGCAGCTGAGGGGAGTGTGTGGCCAAGTGGGCACTGGGCACGGCCAAGCCAATGTGCATTACAAAGGGACCTTCTCTGAAGCAAGTCTATTTGAGGAAATTCCCACAGGGTGGGATTTGCTGGAGAGCCTGGGGCTGCCAGCTTTACTCTCCAGCATTATGAGAAGGGGAGGAAGAGGCCGGGCACGGTGGCTCACGCCTGTAATCCCAGCACTGTGGGAGGCTGGGGCGGGCGGATCGCTTGAGCTCAGGAATTCAAGAGCAGCCTGAGCAAGAGTGAGACCTGTCTCTACTAAAAATAGAAAAATTAAAGTTCTCAGCAATGTGTAAAGAAATCATGAAAAAAAATAAAATTAAAATAAATAAATAAAAATAGAAAAAAAAGCCGGGCATGGTGGCGAGCGCCTGTAGTTCCAGCTACTCGGGAAGCTGAGATAGGAGGATCGCTTGAGCCCACGAGTTTGAGACTGCTGTGAGCTATGACAATGCCACTGGACTCTGCCTGCGATGGAGTGAGACTCTGTCCTCAAAAAAAAAAAAAAAAAAGGGAGGACTGGCTTAGACCCAAGGGGGGACCTATCACCCGGAGTGTATCAAGGCCCAGGTTAGACTCCGAATCCCAGAAAACCTCCCCACAGGGCCTCTGACTTTCTGAGTGGTCAGAATGGGAACAGGCTCCGCCAGCACCAGGAAGCACCGTGGTAGGCAAGACGGGGCAGAAGGTGGGTCCCGCCAGGTGGGCAGGAGCAAGGGAGGTGCCCCGGGCAGTGGCTGGGAGGGAGGGGGCATGCTGAGGCTGGGGGTCACAGCAGGTGCTGTCCTTGGCCTGTGTCAAAGGTTCCCGAGGCTCCCACCTTTGGTGCCACATGGACCTTGGAGGTTCCTCTTAGTCAATGGGGTCTGAGGAGCCAGCCGCTGACATTCAGCTTCACTTCTTGGGCTTGGGTGAAGTTCTGATGAATTTCTATAAGTGCTTTAGACTGGAGAACAATGGACTCAGCGGGAGAGAGAACTGGAAGGCCCACTGCCTGCTGTCAGGGGCATGCGCACACCAGCAGGGGAAAGGCAGGGACCAGGCTGGTTTAGGGAGCTCTGTCCAACACAGGGCCCACCTACAGGTTATCTCAGGCTTATTGGAGGCCAAGGCTGTGCCTGATAGTCCCTCTACAACCTCTGGTGGCTTGGGTCCAGCTCCGGTTGCCATGGCAACCAGTCCAGCTGGCCTCACAGTTCACTGGACCCAAAGTTGGCATCTGTAGGAAGAGCTGGTGGGACCCACAGAACTTAACTCT
Organism: Indri indri; assembly: GCA_004363605.1. Classification (NCBI taxonomy): domain Eukaryota; kingdom Metazoa; phylum Chordata; class Mammalia; order Primates; family Indriidae; genus Indri; species Indri indri. The sequence goes on from RJWJ010009483.1 coordinate 8,204, forward strand.
TCTCAGCTGAGCTCCCTTGGAGCCACCTTTCTCATCAGCCACTGGAGCACAAAACACCACCAACGTCTCACTGACGTCAACATCCTGGGCCTGGCTTCAGCTGAAAAGGAAAATTCTCCCCAAAGCAGACACATCACTCGAAGCCCATGTGGGCACTTTCTACGGTTGCATTTGAAATCTGTCTCATGGGGAGAGAGAGTGTGTGTTCGTGTTCAAGTCAGTCTGCAAAGCGGGTCTACAGGCAGCCCTTGGCCCATCTCTCAGGACACGAGCTAGCTGGGAGCACAGATTCTTGAGCCCGACTGCTTGGGTTCAAAACCTGGCCGCCTTTCTGGTAACTGTAACCTTAGCTACTTTTTCTGTTTGTACTTCTACTTCATTCTCTTTTAGGGGATAAAAGCAGAGGCTTGCTCATGACAGAATACATTTAGAATGCTTAGGCCAGGCCTTCGTGCATAGCAAGTGCTCTGTAATACGGGCTACTGTTCTCCCAATGTGCAAACTTCTCCCACCAGCGCTGCCCTCACCGCATCCCCAGTGTCTCTGCCTCCCACGCCCATGGGCAGGCTGCTCCAGGGGCCCAGAGCTCACTTCCCAGTCGCCCTTGCCCTCCACAGCGCAGAAGAGCTTCCAGCGTCCTGCCATCTCTCGCCAGTCCGGACATCTCTGGCCTCTTCTTCCCGGCAGGCCCCACAGCGTGCAGCACTTCTAGGGCAGTATACTTGCTGATTGCTTCCTTTACATTTCTCACAACAACCAGCTAAGACACTGCCAAAGAAACACTCACAGCCGGCCTGTTGATGGCGTCGGACGGGGATGGGGGGCAGGCCTGTCCTGCCCTCCCTAGGACCTGTTGATGAGAAGGAAATTGGAGGAGGGAGGAAAGGATGGAGGAGAAAGCTGAGACCAGCAGCAGAACCCAACAGGGCTGGCCTCCACTAGTTGACAAGGAGGAGAAAATTTTAAAAAGCACTTTCCTGCAAGAGGAAAAGTTAGAAAAGGACAGTAGTTTAAAAGTCAACATGTCTGCATGAAAGGGAAGCCATCAATTAGCACCAACTCCTCCCCTGTCCCTGGCACCATTTAGAGAATGGATCCATCCAGGTTCTGCCAGAGAGTCGGGACCAGGACAGAGATCCAGACCCTTATTTCATGGACTGGCTGACGTGATTGTGGGGCCGGCCAGGCAAGCGTGAGAGCTGCAGGGCAGGCCAGGAACTCTCGGCAGAGCTGATGGTGTGGTCCAGAGAAGCATTTCCTCTTCCACAGGGAAACCTCAGCTTTGCACACAGGCCTTTCAGTTGATCAGGTGAGCCCACCCTAGCAGAGAGGGACAACAGAGCAGGTTTATCAGCTCAGAGCAGCAGTTCTCAGCTTTACCGAACGTGAGAATCACCTGGGCAGTGTGTTAAAAATGCAGATTCCCAACTCCGCACCCAGACATTCTAATTCGGCAGGTCTGGGACAGGGCCAAAGGCACATTCCTCAGTAACCGTGGCCTCAAATAAGCACAGGAATAAGCAGGAGCTCAAATAAAGTTACCCTCCCTCGACTCCCAGCCAAGACTGGATGGGTGGGGGACCCCAGACTCCCAGAAACAGATAGCTGTGTGCAAATAAAGTGACCATGGCCACCTGGACTTTATGAGCACAGAATAAGCCCAGCCAGGGGACAGGGGTGTGAGAGGCAGGAATGCGTCCCCGCTGCGGGAGAGGTCGGGTGGGGACGGCGGAGGGGCCCGTGTGTCTCTCAGGGATGGGCACCTTTCAAACCCTGGCAGAGGTCTTAGGCAAACACGAACGCAGTGAAAGGTGGCTGCCAAGTCCTCAAGCTCAGAGGCAGGGCCAGAGGGAAAGACGGTTGGGGAGAGCAAGACGGGAGCCTGGGGACATCCAGCCAAACCACACGCACCTTCTACAGCCAAGCAGCCCCTGCCCCACATTCCCAAACAGAACCTTGTTTTCTGAATCCAGGCGACCATTTGGGTGAAGGTGTTTGCCCACGAAGGCTACCACCCTGGACACCAGGTGGTCAGGAAGGTGTCCTCCCTCCTCCTCCTGAGTCCAGGGCCCTCAGATGAAGAAAATCCTCCCTGTCAGAGAGGGGAGGTGCCAACCTTGGGGACAGTCTTCCCAATTAGAGATCGCAGGCCTACACTTCGGGGACAATCTTCCCAGTCAGAGAGAGGAGGCCTGGACTCTGGGACAATCTTTCTAGTCAGAGATTACAGGTTTGGACTCTGGGGACAACTTTCTAAGTCAAGAGGGGGACAGCTAGGATTTTAGGCCAGGATGAATAGTCAATGCATGAAATCTGATTGTGTTCCACAAAATACAAAACACACCAACTCGGCAGTCTTTAGCCAAGTCAGACTTTCCTGGAAAGTCGCAACCCGAGGACAGAGGTTTAAATATGCATCCCCTTCCCAGAAAGGCCTTTGGTCTAATTATCAGGCCGAGCTTGTGCTGCACTCGCAGAAGACGTGGAAAAGGCCAGAGCGCCACTTAGAGCTCCTGAAAGCACAGCCCGTGGCACAGTCTGTGTGAGAAAACCAAAACTCGGACGTCCCTCTGACCCAAACACAACAAGCCTGTGCGCGAATGAAGAGAGTGCTTTAATGTCCTCTATAGGTCAAAGGCCGGCACAGCTAAGGTCGGGCCACCATTGATGGCTTTGGGAAGAAAAGCCAATTTCATGAGAGAAGCTGGGGAAGGCTGGGCTGTAATCCCTTCGTTTAAAAGTATCCAGACAGCAAAGCCCTCTGCTCTCACTCTGCGGGGAAATTCAGCCGTTTCATCTACTCCCCTTGGAACCACGAGAACAAGCGCTACCGAAGCACGGGCATGGCGGACGAAGGACAGTACCGAGGACAAGTCACGGTTTTGCCTCGCACTCCCCTGCCGGGCTTTGGAAGGGATCTGCAGATGTTTAACACCAGCCACGAGTCCTCTTGTGCCTCACAATGAGATCAAAAGCCTGAAGGAATTTTTCTGCCCCTGCGCAGGTCCCACCCAGAAAGCCTGGCCTTTTGGCGGGAAGGTGACGGTGGCCGGGAAGGTGACGGTGGCCGAGGGGCCTCTGCAGCTGACTCTGGGTTGCAGCAGGGCGGAGAGAGGAGTGGCCATCTCAGGGACGGGACCCAAATAGACTTGGAAGTTTCAAGCCTCAAAAATGACTGACAGGTCTGTGTCTGCTGGAAGAGCTTTCCCCACTGGAGGGAGGGGGCACCACCCTCGTTTCCGCCGTTTTAGGAGCTCATGGTGCCCGCCCAGGAGAAAAGAGAAAACTCCAGCAGTCGCTAGTAGGCGACGTGTGCGAACGCCTGTCCCCCGCCAATACCCGCAGCGTCCCTGGGTGCACTTTGGGGCTGCCAGCCAGAGACTCGTTCAATATCACACCTCCTATTATTAATATTTAGGACTCTATTTCTTCTTTTCTAGTTCTTAGGGATGGAGCCTTAAGCAGCCAACTCTGAGAGGCAGCATGTTCATCAAAAAGAGAGGAAAAGCTCAAATGCCCGAAAACCATAGCCCAGATGCTTACTGGGAAGAAGGGTCTCCCTGGGCAGTGAAAGGTTCAGAGTCTAAAGCTACCCTTTGCATTGGGGATTTTATAAAAAAAAATAAAAAACACCAAACAAAAAAACCCCCATGTATTTGAGGAGCAAGAGTTACTGTATTACCCTCAAGTCAGTTAGAAATTGGAATAAATTTAAATTTGCCAATGTAGCAGATGCTGTGGGTCACCTGCTCCAAATCCATGCCCCCTTTCTCCCTGCTCACAGACCCTGATTTGGTTCGGGTGGTCCCCCTGCCACTCCCCGGCCATGCGCCTCCTGAAGCCCATCACTGTAACCCCTCCCCTCGCCACTGATTGGCTTGGAGCCGGCGCGAGACACAATTCTGGCCAATGAGGAGTATGGGAAAGTCAGCCGGGGCCTTTGGGAAGGGCTTCCCTGCTCATAACCAGAGACCCCCCCCGCAGGAAGAGCCGGACAGGAGGGGAGCTGGCAGGAGATGAAGCCCTGGGATGAGGAGGAGGACGGCAGAGCAGAAACAGAACCAATTTCCTTGGCATTACTGAGCCACAGGAAGTAGTAACCTATCCCAAAGCTACCCAACCTCTGCACTTATTTTATAAAATTTTTAATGTTCTGATTAAGTCACTTTGAGCGAGAATTTCTCTTATTTGCAGCTGAAGGAATCGTCACTGATACATCCCATAATCTAAGCAATTGTGACATCACAAATTACCTTGGAATAAAAAAAAGGGCAAATCACTTAATAAACAACAACTCTGTTACAAAGCGTTCGCCAACAGCAAAAACTGCTTCCCTGTCCTCTCCCTGCAGAGCATGACCTGCAAGGCGAGTTTCAGACAGTCGTAGTATCTGCTCTGAGCCTTTCGCGTCATGGGGGCCCCTCCCCACTAAAGCATCTGGGCAATGCCCCAGGACGGCAGCAGGGAGGACAGGGTGCAGCCTGCAGAGACGGCAGGTATGTCTGCAGAGATGCCAAGTAGGACAAAACCAGTCCGAGTTTCAGGTGGGGTGTCCTGGGCTTGCTCTTCGTTGAAACAGACCTGTGCTCCTTCCCCTCCTGTCTTCAGGCCACAGATCCCCCCAAAATCTGTCTACTGCAGTAAGAGTCCCTGGCCAAGACACGGTGCAGGTGAGAAAGCGGGAGACTAGGTTTCCCAAGCCTAGTCTTCTTAATAGGAGAGGCGATTTCAAAACTTCCAACAATTCAAAGTCAGAGCCAGCCCCAGTGAGGAGCCGTGGCATGAATTTGATTTCTGGAGGGAGCGCAGCACCCGCCGTGTTTCTCTGGATAGGAAATGGGGGAGCTTCCCCGACAGGGTCAAGCCCTGCTGTTGAGCAGAGGCAGCCCCCAGCCCACCCCCTCTCCACCGCAACCCTCCTTAAGAAGGAAAGGAAAACAGCCCACCCAGCCGCGGCAAAGCATCCATAGGCCTTCCACGTGCAGTTACACAAACCCTCGTGGTTTCTGGGCTTTGCCTCCCCAGTTTCCCATCAAGCATCCAAGCTCCACACGAAACCTGCTTTTCAGCATCAAGGACCTGAAAACCACAGACGCTTTTCTAACACCAAGGCCAAATCTCCTACACACAACACAACAAATCCCTCTCCAAACAAATTCTCGACCACCACCCCCATCCCTCTGTCTCAAGTTGTAAATGTTTCCTAAAGTTGTCAGTGAACTAAACCAGCAGAAAAAAGAGAAGGGCGGGTTACTTGCTTTGTGGGCTGAAGGAGGACCCTGGGTTGACTGGATGTCAGCTGTGGGGGCTGGCTCCGCCTGTCTGGCCTGTTAGGCCCGCGCTGCCTCTGGGCCTGGCACGGCCGCTAGGGGCCCCCCCACAGGTGTGCATGCACCTGCCGAGAGGGGCCGGACATGCGTCCCTTCCTCTCTCCCCTGTCACGTGAGACCTGTGCCCGGCTGATCAGGCACTGGAACGTCTCTCCTCTGTCATTCGAATTCTAACCCTAAAGCTGGTGGAGAGAAAGAACAAGGGAAGAGGGAGAGGGGAGTGGGGAGAGGAAAAATCAAGGCCCCCACACGCGACCCACAGTCCTTCCATGATGGCCACGGAGGTGAGGCTGGGCGGGACCCGGAGCCTGGGCCAGGCTGTGAACGGTGATCTCGGGGTCAAATTCCAGGGCTGCTCTTTCCCCTTGGGTTGCTATTTCAGGAAAGCAGCTTTACTCCTGCAGTCGATAGACTGGCTACCACGGACGCTGGAATCCGGAAGACTCGGAGCTCTGCCAAGGCCCGGGGCAGGTAAAGGCAGGGAGAACAGTCTCGGAGGGGAAAGAGATGGTTCCAGCTGCTGCAGGCGCCTCCCGAACTCTGCTCTGAGCACACACAGGCCCACACATCCCTCGTGTCCCTACCTGCCAATAAGGGTCACCAAGCACTTGGGGTGCTGTCTGGTTTGGAAGAGGAGGACTTGGCTTGATGTATTAACCAGGGTGCTGAGGGCACAGCTGGTGGGGCTGGTGGCATCGGACCTAATAGCATCACTGGCTATTTTCCTACCCACCCAGGACCAAGGGCCCTTAGCAGCCAGATTTACCTTCTCTTGCCTTTCACTGCTGGCTCCCAGTGCCCGTCAGGCACAAGTCGATACCAAGCAACTGAGCACATAGCACTGCCTGGGTGTGAGGTCACAGACTCCGGGCCTGGGATGGGGCGGGCCGGGTGTCCGATGCTCAAGTCCCAACCACTGCTCAAGCTGAATCACGCGCTTCTGAGCTGGCCAGTTGAGCCTAGCCTTAACTGCAGAACAGAAACAGCAAGGGCCCAAGAGGAGAGCTGGGGTACATAGACCTTTTGATAACTCGGGTTTTCCAGTGCAAGGGGGATGCTAAGATACAAAGTGCTTACTAGGAAACCAGAACCCCTTTTCCTAAGGAGGCAGAGAGGCAGGGCAAGGAGCCCAAGAGAGGACCTGAGATGGAATTCAGACAGAGCCCAGCTTCCCTGCTCCCAGGTGACAGCCCTGCACCAAGGTAGGGGGAGGAGAAGGCTGCCTGCTGCCGGGTGTGGCCATGCAGGTCTTCAGCTGGGACCTCAGGGCTGTGTCTGTCCCTGAGGACAACACTGGGCTTTGTGAAACCCCCATCAAAGCCACACTTACTCTGCAGTCCCAGCAGTCACTGGCAAACACGAAGGCCTTGCTCAAGAGTCCTGATGTACAGCAGAGGGGTGGGACCCAGGGCAGGGACCCGGCGGGAACAGCCTGGGATCTAACTCCTTACGCACCAACAGCCAGGCCTTTGCCTTCCTGCCCTGCCAGTCTCCTGGGTCAAAGGCCTTAAGAAAATCCCCCAAGCACTGGCCAACTCAGACCACCCTGGCCCATAGATCATCTGCTTGTCACTGGGCTGGGACCCAAGTGAGTAAGAGGGAAATGTTTGGCAATTTCAGAGAACTGAACGGCAAAGGTGTTCACAATCAAACTGTCAGCGGGAGCTCAGCATGCCCCTAAACACTTCAGGGAGGTATTTACTAAGTGCTGCTAAAAACGAAGTTGAGGATTTCTGCCTCCAATTCAGTAAAAAGAAAAAAGTCTTTGAAATTTACATACAAAGTCCCATGATAAGTCATTTGGGATCCCCCAAAGTAGGAAGGCTGCCTGCGGTTAGACTGGATGAGTCAACAAACAAATGAGCCCAGTGAAGTCAGCCTCTTGGACAAGGAACAAAGGAAACGCACCCAAGTGAGAGGCAGCGACGAGGACGCAGCCGTGGTCACAGAAAGGCCATTTCTGAAGCCTCTCACCCAGCACTTCTCCACCGGGACAATTTTGTCCCCCAGGCAACATCTGGCAATGTCTGGGGATGTTTTCGGTTGTCACCAATTGGGGGGCAGGGAGTGCCACTGGCATCTAGAGGGTAGAGGCCAGGAATGCTGCTACACACACCACGTTGCACTGGGCAGCCCCCACAGCAAAAAATTACCTGGCCCCAAATGTCGGTGGCACTGCGATTCAGCAACTCCACTAACACACTGAAAAATGTCTCTCTCTTCTTCGCAAGTCCTGGGCATATGGTCCCCTTTAGTCACTGACATGACTCTCAGCCTGGAGGGCTGCTGGTGGTGGCGGCTCCTCCCTGGGGCGACCAGGCTTCACGGGGTCAGCATCTCGGAGGGGCCTCCAGGCACAGACCCCAGCTTGGGTGAGCTGCCTGGCCGCCTCCACCGGCCACTCGCCGAGGGTTCTAGAGCCTCAAAACCTCCCCCTGCTGTTGCAGCTCTGAAGATCCCACGGCAAAGCCAGGAAGCCACAGGAAAGAGAAAGAGCAATGACAGTCCTTAAGATCATCGTAACAGATGACCTCACATGTGGCAGGTGTTTTACAGGTGACCGTGAGCTTTCACATTCTTTCTCCCACCTGAATAAATAAGGGCCTCGCCTGCTGTTTAAGGCCATCTTTCTGCTTTCCTGACCTGCCAGACCAGCGGAACACTCAGAGGCCACCCGTCCTGGATGCAGGGGTAGGGGAGGAGGGAGAGCCATGTGTCCACCTTCGCTTTAGATGTAGGCAGTGCACGGAGGGAGGTGGAGACTGATCGAGACCCCCGAGCTGGACTCCACCCCAGGACCTGCGGAGACAAGCCAGGGGGCGTGGTGAGGAACAGGACCCTTGGAGCCACTCCAGCCTGGCGAGCTGCAGAGCCCAGGGCTGGCAGAGCTGGCGGCAGCCTGCCTAGAGAACCTGGGGCGAGCCGCTCTAGCTGCTCCCTAACAGGCCCCTGCAGTGGAGGGTCTGGACCAGGACTGGGTCACCGTGTCCCTCAGAGACTGAGGCTCCGGACACAGAGGCAGCATATCATAGTCCCTGGAGTTTTTTTCTGGGCTGCCACAAAGCTCAGCAAACAGTCAACACAAACCATCCCTAAGAGGTGGGTGGACAGTAGGGACATGCCCCTGGGGCCGACAGCCACTTCTCTGGGGACTTGGGAGGGAGTAGAGAGGCAGGACAGAAACAGGCCCAGCTCATGAACTTCATGGACATCTGAACTGTTTGACTTTTTATGAATATTACTACTTATTTTATAATCCTAAAAGAACATTAGAAAAAATTAAGAATAAGGGCAGAATAACTTGTATCCACACCCACTTTGCTGGGAAATAGAGCCTCACCTGCTTGGGGAGCTCCCACTGCAGTCTGGGCCGAGAATCTACCTGCTGCTGTTCCTGGTCACGGACCCCAGAAAGCTGCCCCCAGATGAGACTCTGAAAGGGCCAGAGGACAGAGGCGATAGGAGACAGCTCCCTGAGCTAAGCGAGCACCCGCCTCCAGCTTAGCTAGGAATGAGAACAACGAGCCCATGGGCCAGGCCCGGGTTGGGGGCTGGCTGCCCACCCGACACCGCCAGGCCTCCTGCACACACCCCGAGTGGGTGGCCGGCCACCACTGTCAGCCCCACAGACCAGGACCTTTCAGCGGGAGAGAAGGCAGATGTGGGGAAACACCAGCTTCTCAGCAAACCCCGGGAGAGTGGGACCTGCAGCCCCCTTGTGAAGCTCAGGCAAAGAAAGGCAGGACGTGAACCGCCAGGCAGGCCGGAGCCGAGTCTCTCCGGGACGGAACAGAAACCGCTTCCCAGCAGCTTAGATGCGGTCGCGCCTGGCACACACAAAGCCGTTAAGGTCAACACGAGGTTCTGGATCCATCGCCTGCCTCTGAGGTGGGCGACCAGGAGAAAAGTCACGCACGGCTAAAATGCTTTGCCTGCCTGGCACCTTTCCGCTTGCAGCCCTCTCACCATCCAGCCTGCTCTCAGCTCGCCCAGCACAGCCTCGGCCAGCTGCCCGCGCCGGGCTACATCACAGCCCGCTCCGACCCTCGGAACCGCCACCTCCACCTCAGGCCTCAGGTGCTGCTTCAACTCCTCACCCCTCTCCTCCGTGAGCGTGCGGGGCTCCCCGCCTCTGGCTCTGTCATCCACAGCAGCATGAGTCCCTCGCACAGGCGTCCCCAAGATCTTCCACCTTCCCAGGTCCCCCTGTCCTGCAAGAGGGACTCTGACACCCAGAGCCAGGGTTGGAGCTGGCGGCCACCAGGCTGAGCCAACGGGGTGACTCCCACGCTCTCCCGTTCTCAAGGGCGTCCACTTCCCGATGACGCTGTGGTAAAGCAAGAAATGTAGCGTTTCCACGTGACATTTTAACGATACAGTATACATTGTAAAACGCTGTAAAGGACGATGGGTAGGTTGATAATATTCAAGATAATAATCTCAAGTGTGTGTGTCTTTAGCTTAAGAACATACGGGTACAAAGGCAAACGAAAGCAATATTCCCAGTGGGCTAGCGGGACGAAGAAGCCACTTTGCTGCCAGGGAAATGCTGCCCCTCTGGGTCACAGGACAGGACAGCAGCTCCCTGTCCTGGAGCCTGTGTCTGGGGTCCTGGCACTCTGTGAAGGCGGCCAGATCTGGGGGTTGACAAGTGGTCTGGATGCAGGAGGGAAGAGAGGGGAGGAGACACAGGAGCCCGGCAGATACGGATTCCCGGGCAGGAAGTTCCTGGAGGAAACCCGCTCTGCCACCCAAAGGGGAGGGCTCAGCACCAACATCCCAGTGCGGTGGGGCAGCCCCAGGCTGGCCAGAGGGACATTTGTGCACCACCAAGTGTTATCCCTCCTGTTCCTGTCCCCACACACTGGTGACTCACTTGCCACCTACGCCTCCAAGTATTTGGTATCCTCAGACCTTGCCTGACCCCTGGTTCACTGAGTGAAACCTGTCCCCAGGTGAAGGCCCGATAGCCTGACACGTAAACCGGTCCACATAGCAGGAGACTCATCCTCTTCGGGGGATCTCGCATTTGAGGTGTGGAACAAACCTTCTATCTGGCCTAAGCCAAAAGAGTGAAGCTCTAATTTTTAAATTTCAGCACAAACCAGCTCTGGGTGAGGGGCAGTAGAAGGCGAGCTGTCCCTGAGCTCACAGAGCAGGGCTCTCTGCTCACACTGATGATGCCGACTCTCTGGCCCCTGCGCCTTCCGGGGACCAGTCTCTCTGCCCTGAGCACCCTCTCTCCAGCTTCACCAACCAGCTCTTACCCATCCTCAGGCCTCAGTCAGCCCTCCTCTCCTGGGGGAAGCTCCTTACACCCCACCCTGCCCCAAGCATCACACAGGTGCCCCTCCTCACCAGACTGAGTGTAAGCTTCCTGTTTCTACTCCTGACACCTGCCATGGCACACAGGACATAGCAGACGCCAGGCGAGGGCTGTTGAGAGAGCGGCAGGAGGGGAGGGGGGAAGGAGGCAGGCCTGCTGGCCAGCCTGTACTCAGAGCCAGTAGACTCCAAATTCAAATCCTTCCTTAGCTTAACGACCTGTTGCAGGGATATGGTGTGTGAATCAGGGTGGACAGCACAGGTGAGGCAGCAGATGGAAAGTGTTTTAAACACTGTAAATGTAAGAAATCATGCTTCCATTTTACACTGTCTTCGAATACACCTAATTTGTAAGTTAACAGTGATTTGGACGTTTCATAAGTTTATTTGCAAGTCGGTTGCTTGGACTAGGAATGCCACGCCCCAGTGTGGGCAGGTTTGCAGCCTCACAGCCAGGGAGTTCACTTAACTGAGCGCCAGGGCGTGGGCAGACCTCAGACATCCAGAAACACAGGACATTGCCCTCTTGTTGGGGAGGGCCCTGTCGCGCCCAGGATGACGGTGGGCCAGGGAAGATACCTGGATACTCGGCGAATGAATGAAAGTATGAGTAGTAACACAACAGTAGCAACAGCAACAGCAGCAGCAGCTGCGGCCCCACTATGCGTCAGGCACGGTTCCTAACCCTTTAGCTGTGTCACGCTCACTGCATTAAGCTGAAAAACGCCCTGAGATATATTCATATCAAATCCCTGCGACATTTGAATGTGGGTCTTTGCAGAGCTGATTAAGATCTTGAAATGAGATCATCTTGGATTATCTGGGTGGTCCCTAAATCCAGTGACAAGTGGAGATTTGTCAGAAGGAGCTTTGAGACAGAGAGAAGAGAAGACACAGACGCACTGAGAAGGCCACCGGAAGGCGGAGCAGAGACTGGAGTGTTGCAGCCAGGACGCCGGGACAGCCACAGACGCTAAAAAGAGACCAAGAAGGATTCTCCCCTGCAGCCCCCAGAGCGAATACAGCCCTGCCGGAGTTCAGACTTCTGAACTGTGAGAGAACAAATTCCTGTTGTTTTAAGCCATCCAGTTTGTGGTCATTCGTTATAGCAGCCAGAGGAAACTATTACACTCCCAGAGTCATGAATGCACTCATTAAACCACTGCAATGGGGACTGGGTAGGGGGGACCAGGAATCTGGGTAAGAAAAAGGCCCCTGAGCAGCCGAAACTCCTATGCCCAAGTTCCTGCCCTTCCTCAGAACATATCGATACCCCCGGCGCAGTGTCCTGTTAATATTCCCATACTCTGTTAATCAGTACTCTCCTTGGATAAACACACTCCCCTCCTACCAATTTTACAGTTAGCTGAAGTTCAATATCAAGGAAATGACACGACTAACATTAAATGAAAGCAATGAGTCAAAGCAATGCTTTGTTTGCAGATGACACTCCTCCCTTCTTCTGACATTGGGTGGGGGCAAGCTTGCCCTAGAAATCCACTGTATTAACTCATACTTTGCACACAAGGCTAACAGGAATGGGAGTTTCTGATCCCACAGTAATTTCGGGTTTGCTGAAATCAGATTCACTGACAAGACCAAGGAGAGACAGTGAGAGGCAGAGAACAAGGGAAGAAGTAGAAATACTATAAAACACACTTGCCAATACTTAGAAAAAGCTCTGTGGTCTGAGGCCAGGGCCTTCCGGCGGTTACTCCATATAGCCACGCGAGGCATGTTCAACGCGATCACCTAGCTCAGCAGGAAAAGGTAAAGGTGTGTTTATTTTGTTTTAAGAAGCAAGGGAAGCATGAGTTGTACTCTAGAAAGATTTCCACCCAAAAAGGACACCACTGAAAAGTTCTGGTGCACATAGGGATGAATCTTCAGCTGTCTAAAACACTCAGGGTTTCCCAGGAATCTGTCCGCCTGGCTTTAGGAGGGTCCCATCCAGAGGGATCCTGTGCCCAAAAGACAAACCACCCATGAGAGGCGACACGCTGCTCTCTTCCATTTTCCTACTGAGGTGGGGAGGCTCTGACCTCACCCGACCCCACGGCACTACCCAGCCCCGTGGGGCTGCCTCCCACGCCTGCCCCTCCCGCCTCTGCGCTCCTACACGCTGTTCCCCTTGCCTGCTTGTCCCCGCAGTGAACTCCAGGGTGGTCCCCGTGTCCACAGGGAGTGAAGCCACCCATGATGTCCCAGGCAGAGGGCGTCCCACCCTCTCCTCTCTGTTAACTCTGCCCTGGACGCGGCGGGGACATGGCCATGTTTGTGTTAACGCCCAGCATGGTGTTGAGCACACAAGAGAGAAGGAGCTTGCCAAAGTGTGCCGGACATGTGAACACATGAATAAATGAATCAAGGAATAAATAAATAAACAGATGAATTTTAAAGTTTTGATTAAATGCCTAAATTCTTCACTGGGCTCTCTCTTCCCTCACTGCTGATGCTGTCTCAGGGTCCCAGGCTCAGTTTCTCCTGTGTAAATTCCCTGGGACCATTTAACCACAGAACCAACCACGACTGTATTAACTCCCTGGAAGGCAAGTCCAATCTGGCGGGGGTGGGGAGAGATCAAGAAAAATGTCAGAAATGCTGCTGGCGTCCTAATTTTCTTGTAAGCCTTTAACAGGACAAGAAACCATAAAGACATAAAGAGACAAGAGAACCACAAATGGAGTCAGAAATTGTGAGGGACACAGTCTAAGGTGGCCCCCATGACCACTGCCTCCTGATGTTCATGCCTTTGTGTGAGCCCCTCCTTGAGTATGCGTGATTAGTTTCTAGCGAACAGAATACAGCACAGGTGGCAGGTGTCACGCCACAATCATGTAACCTTATAAAAGACTCCCTCTCTTGCTGGCAGGCTCATGCTGGAGATGTTCTTCCTGGCTGGCTTTAAAGAAGTAAGCTGCCATGCTGTGAGAGAGCCCAGGGAAGGGACTACATGGCAGAGGACTGTGGGTGGCCTCCAGAAGCCAAGTGCAGCTCCCAGCCAGTGGCCAGCAAGAAGCCCAAGGACCTCAGTCATCCAACTGCAAAGAGATGAATTCCACCAACAAATGGAGTGAGCTTGGAATAGGACCCTTCTCCAGTCAAGCCATCAGGTGAGACCTCAGCCCCAGCTAAGACCCTGATGACAGCCACGCGCGGAACCCAGCTAAGCTGTGCCCAGAATCTTGAGCCACAGAAACTGTGAGCTCGTAAATGTGTGTTTTCTAAGCCACAAAGTTTATGGAAATCTGTTATGTAGCACTAGATAGCTAATGGAATGATGATGACGATGATGAAGACGACAATGATGGCTTCAGATAGTTATGTGGTCTGTGGTTCTCGAGGTACTGTCACACCCATTTCAGTTCCCCTCCCAGTGCCTGTCACCCTGCATCTTGACAGTGGCAGAGGGATCACGACCACAGGCAGGCTCCAGGTCATACTACACACATTCAAGCTGGGCTCTGCCATGACCACATTTGTGCAAAACAACGTAATGCCGCCAGCCTCAGTTTCCTCATATGCAAAGATGGGAATAATAGCAGCCCCCTCAGAGCACTGTTATAAGGATTAAATAAGGTACCATTCGTAAAGTGCTTAGCATGGTGCCTGATACACCGTCAGAGCTCAACGAACGTTGGCTATTTACACATCACTCATTTACCTCTGTGTCCTGACCATGACGGTGGTGACAGGCTGTCTCACTATTCTACCTGGAGCACAGAGCCGGGAACATGAGGTGGGCGGATCTGGGAGTATTTGGGAATAAGTGACCTGTCTCGTGGGATCTGCCTAGTGAGTCTGGGAAGCAGGAAGGACAGACATGACTTATTCCCAGGTAACGAAACAGGTTTGGAGATGTGAGATTCTGCCATGCGCTGCCGAGGAAATGAGGGGTAAAACGAGGACAATGTCACTTCCGGACAATGTTCTTTATATTTCTCCACTGCCTTAAATACTTCTAACAAAGGTAATTTGACACATATTTAAGGACAAGCACAAGTGTTAGCTTCAAGTATAGCAATTAGGCTTACATGGAAATAATTCACATAAATGAACATAATTAGCACTAAGTATACACAGTCAAAGCACACTTTTCTAGAAGCATTTGGAGGAGGTGTGATCTTTGGTGAAGGGGAGAGAATGCGAGAGGGAGGGGAAGTGTTTGCTATTTGTTTAAAAATTCAGCGTGGAGGCCAGGTGTGGTGGTGCACTCCCATAATCCCAGCACTTTGGGAGGCTGAGGCAGGAGGATCACTTGAGCCCAGAAGTTTGAGACTAGCCTGGGCAACATAGCGAGACCCCTTCTCTACAAAAAATTAAAAAATTACAGGTGGTGGCACACACCTGTAGTGCCAGCTATTTGGGAGGCTGAGGCAAGAGGATCACTTGAGCCCAGGAGTTCAAGGTTACAGTGAGCTATGCACTCCAGCCTGGGCGACAGAGTTAGACTCTGTCTCTAAAAAACATTTAATTTAATTTAAAAAAAATTCAGTGTAGAATGACATGGCTTATGAGTGGCTCTAAGGGAAACAGAAGTTCAGAAGTATTTTGGGGTTAAATGGCTTTTGAGGGGATAAGACAGCCCTTGGCGGGTGTCAAAGTGGGGGTTTCTGGAGAGCCATCGGCCCCCACAGCGCAGGCTCAGAGCTGGGCAGTGGGCAGGGGTGTTATGCCCAAGACCAAAAGGGAAGGGACCAAACACAAATTATACCTGGTGTGCAATACAGTTGTCTCTCGGCATCCAAGGCAGACTGGTTCCAGTACCCCCCACAGATACCAAAACCAGAGGATGCTCAAGTCCCTTTAATACAGCCGGAGGGTTTGCACATAACCTACACACATCCTCCTGTATCTTTAAATCGTCTCCAGATTACTTATAAAACCTAATACAACGTAAACGCTACGTAAATAGTTGTTACACTGTATTGGTTTTTTATTTGGATTATTTTTTATTGTCATATTGTTATTTCTTTTTTTTCTCGAATATTTTCCACCTGGGGTTGGTTAAATCTGAAGATGTGGAACCTATAGCTATGGAGGGCAGAATGTTTTACTCCAGGCCTGTCCTACCTTCTCCCTAACAGGCCACCATCCTGTCCCCCAACCCCTGCAGGCTCCCTCCACGTCCCTCCCTGGACTACAGAGGTGGGCGTCCAGGGCAGGGAGAGGGTGGGTGGTACCCGGGGTGCCATAAATTCTCCATAGCCCCCAAGCCGCTGCATCTCAGCAAATTATCAAGAACCATCTCGGTCTCTCGAGATTGGAGGCGAGGGCTTCATATCTGCTTTGGGTTTGGGTCGACAGCTCTCCACCCTCTCCTTGTGATCCTGCAGGAGGGACTATCTGATCGGTGGTCGATCATGTGGCCCAGAATCTTAAACTTGCTTCACCCCCTCACTGGCGGGTTTCATAATAACAGGGGGTGATAGCCACAGTAGTCGTATCCATTTCCAAGTCCATTTTAATTAATTTCGCTTTGAGATGAAGTAACAGCCTCAGAGGATGTCTAACGCCAGAGTAGGAATCGCTTTGGTTCAACAAGTCAACTGACGCCCCTCCTCTAATATGGACCCATCCTGGACCATCAGGCCAGCGCCTTCTCCTCTGGCGGACCCCCCTTGCCTCTGCCCCTGTCCCATCCACTGAGCCCTCTCCTCAGAAGGAGCCAAGTGCACCTGCCTGCGGCTGATCGAGCGAGAAGAGGAGCCCTCTGTCCAGAGGAGACCGCAGGAATGCAGCAGCCGGGAGAGGTGGGAAGGTTGGGCACGGTGAGTTAGCGCCATTCCCAGGAAGGGAGGAGACCAGTGTCAAATGACAGTGCCGAGTAAGAGCCACCTGGGTGCCACAGAGGTCAGGGCAGGGCCCCAGGGTGATCCTGGAGGGCCGAGGGCTCTGGGAGCAGGAGCTTCCCCCAAGCACTCCCCAGGCACCATCTCCTGCCCCAGGTACCATAACCCACAGGGGCGTGTACTCAGACAACGTCATGCTTCAATCAAAACAGATCCCTTTGTAGACCTTTGTTTTTCCTTTTTGCATCAACCCAAGGCATTTTACTCCACTTAAACATTTGTAATGTGAGTTAATTAAAAAAAATGAAATGGCAATTTTTTACCAATTTTTAGGAAGGGGAAGAGAGGAATATTTGCAATGCAAAAATCAAACAACAAAAAAATTCCCAAAACCTCACTGGATTATATCAATGTAGAGGAAGACTCTTCTGATTTACTGAAAGTATTAAATATCTATGAAAGCATTCTTTTTTTTTTTCCGGAGGAAGAAGATCTCTGTGAAAGCAAAGTGCTTTATCACTCATGTTACCCAGTAACTGCCACAGCACTCGGCTCCGCAGTTATACACATCATCTAAGTACTTTAGACCACGACTCTATGAAGTAGGTCCTAACATAAGCCCAAAGCCAGGAAGTTAAGTCCTTTTTCCAAATACACACAACTAGTGAGAGATGGAGCTGGAAGGCAGGTCCTTAACCTGAAATCCATGTCTCTTCTGGAATGCTGGGGCCCAAGTGGGGTCCTCAATGCCTTATGAATGGAGAAAAATGATCTGTACCAGGTACGTCAACTACCTGCTTGGCACTACCTCCCAGCACCTGCACTGAATGGTCGGTTCTTACAAATATGTCAAACACTGAGACAGTTGTAGCTGCAGTACTGATTCGTGCTCTATGGGAAGAAAGGTTCCGCGAAAAAAGGCAAACTTCAGGGCTAGACAAGAAAACTTCCTTGTTTTCATCTGATATGGTTACTGCATGTCGTGTAAGTTCACCTCCAGTCCTACCGGCTTTCTTGCGATTTCTCAAGTGCACCACACACAGGACCTTTGCACTTACTGACCCTACTGCCTGAAAAGCCTCCCCGCATCCTCATTCAGGTTTCTCCTCAATGAGTCACTGCACGTGGCAAGGACTCTGTAAACATCTGGTGAGTGAGTGAATGAGTCCTGCTGGTTATTTTCTTATGCCTACATCTGACCTCCTCTAGCCAGAGGTGTGTGTCCTACAACTAGGGGCAGCATGTTGTTCATCCCTGCATCCTCCCACACCCCCTAGTCCAGGCCAATCAGGTCATAGGATCAATGGGAATCTCTGCCTGGATGCCACAGTGAGATGACAGGGGGCCCGTCTAGGTTTAGCATT
Source organism: Indri indri (assembly GCA_004363605.1). Taxonomy (NCBI): domain Eukaryota; kingdom Metazoa; phylum Chordata; class Mammalia; order Primates; family Indriidae; genus Indri; species Indri indri. Next base: position 26,015 of record RJWJ010009483.1, read on the forward strand.
ATTGATTTGCAACGTGCATCCAGGGCTAAGGTGGGGAGTAAAAGTGCAGTCCTGTGGCTGTGAAGCCTGATAGTCAGGGGATCCTCAAGGCCAAGGTACCACCTGACACTTCCCATAGCAGTTCTCTCTGCTCCTGGACAGACCTTCAAGGGGAGTGTTGGCAAGTGCAGATGCCTCCCCTCTTCCTCAGCCCACCCACCCTGGCCATCACTGCACAGCACACACTGTGGCTCACACAGGACGCAGAGGCTCGGGGGAGTGGCCATTTGTCCCGAGGTTCTTTCAGAACCAGGGGCAGAAGTGAAACTGGCCCCACAGAATTTACAGTGGGCCACCTTGCCCCCTTGATGTGACTGTTGGCATCTGCTGAAGAGTTCCACAGGCATTTGTACAGGAGCCCAGGAACCCATCCTGGATGTATCAGGAGGGTACATGCAGGCCCTGGGTCTTTCTGCAGAGCCTCGCTCCTGCGCCCCGCCTGACACAGAAATAGGGAACGCGCTGGAGCATGTGTCCTATTGGTGCTACCAACCATGTGCGCCTAACCTGGGTGGGGCCTCCTGGCATTGCCACCTGCTCCAGGACAGGAGCTGGGAACTCCAAGGACCACCTCCCTGGCAGTCTCCTTCCTGACTGGCCAGCAGGGGACGCCCATGGTCACCTTTGCGACAGGAAGGCTGAACCTCCCTCTCCCTTTCTTCTCTTTTAGAACAAAAGTCTACAGAAGACTTGACCTCATATAACACCACTTTAGTGACTGAAGCACTTTTCATATCTCCTGAGAGCCTTCGCCACCACCTTGGGTGCCTAGTATCAATGCCTCCACTCTCCAGGTGAGGACGGGCACCTGGGAGCTTGGGCATTTGCTCCCATCGCACCTTGGCACGCAGCGCAGCAAAGCCAGAGTCCCCACCTTCCACTCCTGGCCCCGCGGGCCCTCCTCGTGCCCACGACGGACAGCGAGGAGGAAAGAAAGCGCTAGCAGAGCACAACCCCAAAAGAAGGAATCCTTTCTCTCCAGAGATTATGAAATCAAAGAGCATTTTGTTGCTTCTTGGAAATTCTTCCCCCTGTGACACGTAGGCTACGCAATTGAACAGGGTTTCCATTATTATTGTCATTATTATTAAAGTATCATAGCTAGTCTAGATCCCGCCTCCTCCTTCAGAAACTTTCACCCAGACTGAGAAACATGAGAGTTTACCTGAGCTCACCCTCGGACGGGGCGAGCAGGTCGCGCCGGCTTCCAGGGCCCTCCTGCCCCGGGGCTTGGCTGCAAGAGTCCCGCAAAATCTGGAAATGCCCCGGATCTGCGCGGTCACCGAGGCAAGCAGCCGGCTCTGAACAAGCCCAGGCAAGCCCAGACAGAGCCCGCCGCTGGGTCCTCCTCCTGCCCGCACCGCCCGGCCCGGGGCCGCAAGCGCGACTCTCTAGCCCGGGATCCGGGAAGCTGGCTCGGCCAGACCGATGGGGCGGCGGCATCTGCTTCACCTGAGGGGAAGAAAAAGAGGGGGGCCCAGGTGGGAAAAGGCGGGCGGGTGAGGGCGGCGCCAGCCGGTGCGGGATCCGGGCGGGGCGCTGCGGGCGCGGGGTCCCGTCGGCGGCCGGGGTCCGCAAGCTGGCCGCGGCCTGGGGCGCTGCGGCGGGGCGCACCGCGCGAAGGCGGCGTGCGGCCGGCCCGGGGGCCAGCCCCGCCGGTTCGGGGTCCGGGCCGGAGCCCCTCCACCGCCGCCGCCCTTCTCGGTCGGCGCTTCCCAAGGAGAGCGCGGACTTTGCGCAGCGCCCCTCGCCTACGCCGCCGCCGCGTCCCGGGCGCGCCTCCCGGAGCCAACGTCCGGGCTCCCCGGCCATCGCTGCCCTTCCGGGGACTCCTTGGTCCTTCGCGGTGGGACCGAAGCCCGGGTGGGGCTGCGGGCTGGGGGGGTGCTGTAGAAAAGCAAACAGAAACCACGGGACGCTCGCGGCGATGGCCAACCCGCGGGCCTCCGGGGGAAGAGGGAAGGAGAAACCCACGTCCCGGTGCGCATGTGAGGGACGTCCCCGGCTGGGACCTGTCGTCTCTGCGACATTGGCAGTCCGGAGAGCTCTGAGGTCCCACCCAGCCCCGAATTCAAGAAGATGGGAAAGGACTTCTAGAGCCAGGAACGGGCACCCAGCTGCGGCCACCGCCCGCCGGCCCGACGCCCCGCCCCCACTCACCGCGCCCCCAAGTTCCGGCGCCGCGGGCCGCAGGGGTGATGGGGTTCGGCGCGTCCGGGGCGCGGGGCTCGGCCCTATTCGGCAAGCGGGTCCCGGGTGGTGGGGCTTAGGGGGCTGGAGGAGGAGGGTGGGGGCGCGAGGCGCTCGGGAGTCGGGAGTGCGGGGCGGGGAACCAAGCGCAGAGCAGGGCTTGGCTCAGCGGAGGGGCTGAGTTGCAGACCCTGCACACGCCTTAAAGGTTCTTGGAGACGCGAACTCGGATGCGGGTCCGCAGGGCCCTCGAGGCGCGCGCCTCCCATTCGTCACGGTTTCCACGCTGCCCTGTGCATGCGGAGGGACGCCCTCGGGGTTGGCACGTGCAGGGCAGCCCCGAAGACCACCCCCTCTCCCCTATGGGCAAGGGGTTCCCCACCCACCACCCTGTCCTCAACCATTATAGGTCTCACCCAGTGCGACCGAGACCGGACCCCGGAACCAGCCATCCCCTGGGCCCGCCGCGCCCAGGTATGAAGAGATCACTCCTGTACCTCCTTTTGCAAGTGTTTCTGCCCTTGAGGTTGTCACAGGACAGAAATGACTTCATCAGAAGCACCCTCCTCACAGATTCACAGGCACAGTTTGCTGGATCCACGCAGTGCAGAGATCTCCGAGTAAGCACAAAACTGCTGGGTGACCCTCTCCTTGGCCTGCGGAGGCAACAGCTCCCCGGGGTGAGAGCAGGAGGCTCATTCCTCCTGCACCAGGAGAAAACGTTTGTTTAGGGGGATGACAGGGAAGCCGGTGCTGCCCAGGTGCTGCCCCCATTCCACAGATGAAGAAGCTGAGGCTCACAGGAATAAGTCTGTGTGGAGCCCATGTTTCCCAGACTCCTCCAGGATTCTAGAACAGTCCTAGACAAGGAGTGAGCCAGCCAGCAAGTGAGACTGCCCAGGTGCAGGTGGGGGGCTGCAGGTCAGGCCCACCCTCACCCTAGGGTGGCCATCACCACAGGGCAGTGGGGTGAAGAAGCCTCCCCAGGTCCTCAAAGCCTCAGGCTGATGGGCCCTGGAGGCAGCACCTGGCAGGGAAGGGCCAGCTTTTGCGGTCAGACAAATATGGCCCCGGGCAACAATCGTCACCACAGCTGACCTGCACTGAGTGCTCAGTGTGCCAACATCGTCCTACCCTCACCCCCACGTCCTTTCGGTGAGTACTGGTACTGCCCCTTTTACAGCGAGGAAGTCGAGGACCTGAAAGGTAAAACTGGGCCACCTTCGGGTGGGGGGCGGGGAAGTTGGGTGGAACCAGGGCCTCCAAGCCCTCACTCCTTAAGCACCTGCCATCTTGTCACAACTTAGCACTTGCTTAGCCACTCTGAGCGTGTGTCCTTATAGCTTATATTACACATGGCATCAGGCTTCTGGTATGGATGCAATAAATACTGTGGAACGAGGGAAAGTACGAACACGCCCGGGGTGATCATAAGGACCGCATTAGGGCGCTTGTGCACAGCAGGCCCTGACATCCATCCAGCTGCTGATGTGAAGAATCTCTGCGGAGCACCCACTGTGGCCCAGGCCTGGAGAGGCCCACAGGGTTCTCTGCTCCATCTGGGCAGATGCCCGGGAGCATTCCCGTCGGGTTTCCCTGCCCTCATTGGCTTTTTTTTTCCTTGCTTTCCTTTCAGAGCCACCAAAATGCCTTGACCCAGGCAGCTGACAGTGGAACGAATATGTTTCGGAGACACCACACTCTGCCAGCTAGAGAACTAAAATAGCCAATTCTTGTCCACTTGTCCAACCAGAGAGGCCACACCAAGTCCAGGCCTTTTTTTTTTAGTTTAAGTAGTTTTGTGTAAACAAGGACTGTTTTACAAAGGCCTCTCTATCTGCCAAACTCCATCTCACCTTCCCCAGCAGCCCCAGGTGTGAGGACACCGAGCCCATCTGTATTTCCTCTAGAATCCACCCAGCACCCAAGACGCGCACACCTCCAGCTGACACCTCTAACTTACAAGCCAGGGCAGACGAGGGCTTTGGAGAAAGGTGACCTCAGAGGGAGCACAGACAAGCTCCAACTATGTCCCCCAGAGCAGCACACCCACATCCCCAGACACTGCTGAAAAACAGCCCCCCAGGAAGCCTTCGAGTCTTGAGTTTAACCACAGAGGTGCAGAATAGGTGGTGGCTGCCTGCTCAGCCTCCCTGTCTGAGATTATCTTTTTGCCTCAGATGAGAAAAAACAAACTCAATAAAGTGCTTGGAGCCGGGCTGCAGTGGCTCACGCCTGTAATCCCAGCACTCTGGAAGGCTGAGGCAGGAGGATCGCTTGAGCTCAGGAGTTTGAGACCAGCCTGAGCAAGAGCAAGACCTCGTCTCTACTAAAAATAGAAAAATTAGCCAGGTGATAATGGTGCGTGCCTGTAGACCCAGCTTCTCAGGAGGCTGAAGCAGGAGGATTGCTTGAGTCCTGGAGTTTGAGGTTGCAGTGAGCTATGATGATGCCGCCACTGCACTCCAGCCAGGGTGACAGAGCAAGACTCGGTCTCATAAATAAATAAATAAATGCGTGCTTGGGAAGGCTCCAGCTCTAGCCAATGGCAAAGCCCGGCAAGGAACCCAAGGATCCTGATCTCCGGGGGCCTATGGATCCGTCTTGTCCAAAATGAGAATTTTAAAAAGAGGATGAGAATATTTTGGAATTAGATAATAGTGACAATTGTACAACTTTGTGAATACACTAAAACCTGCTGAATTGTACACTTTAAAATGGTGACTTTGGGCTGGGCGCGGTGGCTCACACCTGTAATCCTAGCACTCTGGGAGGCCGAGGCAGGAGGATCGCTTGAGCTCAGGAGTTTGAGACCAGCCTGAGCAAGAGCGAGACCCTGCCTCTATTAAAAAAAAAAAAATTAAAAATAAAATAAATAAATAAAAATAAAATGGTGACTTTGATGGTATGTAAGTTTTTTGCCTGTTGAAAGAAAAGTGATTGCTCAGTGAGGAAAACAACACAGTGAGCCGCCATTCATTCTTCCTCACTGGCCAGACATACGTGAACCCGGCTGGTTGCCCAAAAGCCACTAATTCCCCTAACTTAGAAGCTCTTATCTCAGCAGTGGGTACACAGGAAAGTCAGGCGTCCTGCGGTTACAGTTGATCTCTCCTGGGGGCTGTGGCAGCCGCAGGGGCACATAGCCAAGAGGCCCCTGCAGACAGGACCCTGCAGAAGAAAGGAGTTTCCAGGGCAAATATTCCTTCATTGCTCCCTAACATTAGAGAATTGCTTGGTGGAGTGATGGACAAGCCAGTGTGTGTGTGTGCACGCACGTGTGTGCATGCCTGCATGTGTGTACACACGTCATGTAGGGCATGCTCCAGAGAGCCCACCTGGTAGTCACAAGGCCCTTGCAGTCAGCAAGCATGATTTGCAAGGCCCCATCTCTGAATAAGGAAGCCCAACTTGACTTGTCAGGTTGGTACAGACATTGCCACCAGATTACAAACAGCAAATATGTATAAGTCAAAATACCGTACAAAGTGGAGAATTACTTTTAAGAGTTTACTCATTGCTTTGCTGACTGGACATTTTAACTAAATATGGTTTTAAGGTTATGTTTATTTTCCGGGTCCTAAATCGCTCTTTGGATTATGCATCCAATCAACCTTTTTCCTCACTGAGAATAGAGAGAGATCAACTTATTCTTAGGAGATATCTATTGATCAGTCAATAGACAGGGATAGATATTTAGTACATATACATATATATTATTTAGCCACCATTTATCAAGTCCTTATTGTATATGTTATGCACTCCTGTGCATGTTATAGACTTTCTCATTTGATCCCCCCACATCTCTGTAAAATCTCCAGTATCATTCCCATTACGCAGATGATAAACTGAGCCCCATGTCCTTGTCTAAGGTCATACAACATGTAAGCAACAGACCTGGGATTTGGACCTCTGCTAGACCCCAAAGACAGGACAGTTAACCAATCCACTCGTGCAGGGCACCATTTGACAAAGGCAGCAGGTGCAGGAAAAACTCCTCCATTTGTATCATAATGCACGAAAACTCCCTGACCTTGAGCCCAGAGAAGGGAGATGTGCCCAGGTCTGTGTGCTCTCTGCATGCTTCCATAAATACATGTGGCTGGTCCATCCCATTTCTCCAGCCTAAAGTGGAAATAGGCCAGTTTCCTTTTTTAATGTCCAAACTGACCGTGACTCTAAGCTCCAGTCTTAATGATTATGGGAAGGACATTTTCCCTTTCCAAGACTCCCACCCTCAAAGAACACCAAGAGCACTAACTTAATCCCAGGGCTGCCAGTTGCTGTTCGATAGGGTAGACACTAGCATTGTGTGACTATCTGAATGAATGAACATTTTAAAATTCAGTTCCTTGCAGTATTAGCCCATGTGGCTAGTGGCTACTGCATTGGGCAACACAGCTTTAAAGTTTTCCCTGAATTAAGCCAGAGCCTCAGAAAGTTTCAAACCTGGGCTGCATCCCATGTGGGCTTGCTGTCACTGGGTACATTGAGAGGCCTCATGAGAAAGAGCCCCAGGTCACCAGTCCCCACCCGCTATGCTTACTCTAAGGATCTTGTTGAGACACTGTTCATTCCCTAAAGCATAGCAGGTATTGGTAGGGGGCCCATGACAATCCACGTTAAGGGTCTGGGAACCCCAAACAAATGCAACATGGCATGGAGACTTTTCTTTGGTCACCGAATTGAACAAGTTGAAGGCTGAAGGCCTTTCAGTAGAAAGCCAGCCAATGTGCTCTGATTATAATGCAGTGGTCTGAATATGAGCACAAGGATGATTGAAAAGCAGTAGAGTGACTGAGTCTTAGCAAACTATTCCAAAGGTCTGCTGGGTCACTTGTGCCGGGCAGCCAGTGCTAAAGGCCGGCAGCTCACAAGAGACCAGAGCTAGGCTGGGTTGGCCCCATAGACCAGGAGCCTGGAGGCCTCTCTCTGAAATCACTGGAGACAGAGGACAGGTTCTTGGTCCCTTCGGCTGCTGAATTTATGATATTAATAGAAGGGACATGAGCCGATAAGGTCCTCAGAACCTGAAGGCAACCCCCACTTTGCTCCCATGAGACCCAGCCTAAGCAACTCTCCCCTTTCCTGCCCACTGGGTCTGGGGAGGCAGCATTACAGCTTGCTTTTGTTCTATTCATGTCTTGTCACGGTCCCAAGTAACCTCTATGCTGCTAAATCCAACTTCGATTCCAGTCCTCACTTTGCTTGACCCGTCAGCGTCACTTGCCATGGTCGGCCCCTCCTGGATCTTTGAAACTCCTTTTACTCTTGCTTCGCTCTTCAGATGCTGCTCTGCCCTGGTCCTCCCTACTTCACCAGCCGCTCCTCAGTCTCCTCTGCTGCCTCCTTCTCCCAGCCCCCACCCTCTTTGTGCGGGGACCTCACGGCTGGCCCACGGGCCCCTTCTCTACCTACACACCTCCCTGGTGATTTTGTTCAGCCTCATGGCTTTCAGTACATCTGCGTATGGAGCCCTCCCCAGTGAACATCGCAGCCGTGACTGTCCCAAGAGCTGACTGCCAGCTCCCAGTCTCACGGATGCATCATGGGAATGTCCAAACTAAAGTCTCGATTGCACCCTGCCTACCCAGACTGCTCCCCTTAAGTCTTCCTGATCTCCATGTGGCAACTCCAACCTCCTAGTGCTCTGGCCAAAAACCTCGCGGCCATCCTTGACTCCTGACTTCCCCCAGGTCCAGTCCATCAGCAAGGCCTTCTGGCTCCGTCTGCAAAGTACACTCGAGATCCAAATGCTTCCCTGCTTTTTCTCATCACATTCGTTGCTCCTTTTCTTGTCCACACCACTATTGTCCTCTTGCTTCGACAATTGTCATAGCCTCCTAACTGGTTTCACTTGCTCTCCAAAGTGCACTCTCAACACAGCATCTGGGAGTGATGTGTTTAGAATGAAGTGAGGTCACATCAGTCCTTTGCTCAAAACCCTCCAGTGGCTCCTTATCTCACTCAAAGCAAAAGCCAAAGTCCCTTCTGTGGTTTAAAAAGCTCAAATGAACTGGCCTCCAACTAATTCTTGACTTCATTTCTTACTACTTGTGGTCCTACCTCAGGGCCTTTGCACTTGCTTTCCCCCATTTCCTCCTATTCTCTGAGGGAATACCTCCTGACTGACAAGGCCTTGCCAGATCCCTCCCACCCCCCTTACTTGCTTTATTGACTGTCTACGTATTCACCATTCGACATTCTATATTTCTGTGTGTTGCTTTATGGTCTGTCTCCACCAACCACTGCAATGCACACCTCCTGTAGGCAGGACTTAGTTTTGTTCACTGCTGTGTCTCAGCATCCGAATAGCCCAGCGCCCAGTAAGTGCTGCAGAAACATTTGTTGAGATGGACAAATGGGTATTGGCTGACCAGCCTTGTGCCTTTACTCATCTACTGTTCCACCTGAAAGGTTCTCCCCACTGAGCCGAATCCCCAGCTTGAGGCAGCACCTGACAAATGTTCTGTCCACATCATAAGGTCAAAGTGAGCACAGGATTTGTGTGATGGTGTCAGTGCCTGCCAAGCTCCTGGCTCCTTCCAAGGAAAATTGCCCTTTCCTGTTGAAAGGGGACCTCTAGTTGTGTGACATGTGATCTGCCCCCATCCCGTCTTATCAGGCCAGCATCGGCACCTGTCTGGAAGCACTTGCGCCTGTCCAAAAACAGCCATTGCATAGGCTTGCCAGGGGTCTGTGATGTGACCTGGCACAAAAAGAGCTGGGCTGATTTGAAATATGGGGGAACGAAGCCATCACCAGTGGGGCCATGGCTGTGCGGGTCCCGATGGGCCGCAGAGGGTCTGAGCCAGGCCACAGGTAGGGGCCGAGCACAGGTGGGCGCAGGCAGAGCCTGCCGGGCAGAGCCACACTGTGAAGAGACAAAAAAGTGGACCCAAAGAGCAGCCACACAGGGGAAGCTGAGCCCTGACAACGGCGGAACAAACGTGCGACACTCAGAGAAGACGTGGCCATGCAGGACTCCGGAGCCCCCGCGGGTGCAGAAGCCTGGCCCTCCTCCCTCTGGGGCCGCTGTCTCGGCCTCTGGTTCCCGCACATCTGGCTCTTTCCGAGAAGTTCCTCTCTGAGGCCAAAGGAACCAAACAGATTAGGGCGCCAGGGGCCAGCGTCCACCATCGTTAGTCACCACCACCATCAGCAGCAACAGGAAGGGAGCCTGGGAGGCCGGAATGAGTGAGTGTCCCTCCCGGCCCCAGGGGCGTTGGAGGGGTGGTGCTAAGGAGGTGCTCCTTTCTCATAGCCAAAGGGCCATGGGGGGAGAAAAGTAACAATTCTCTTCTAATTCAGAAAATACTAACATAAGTGCTTTATTTCTCATGCAGATAACTATATCATTCCATTGATTAATCAGGGGGGAAAAAAGGAAACGGAACCCTATGCCAGTAGGAAGCCTGGATTGTTCTACAGAAGAGAAGGGCATTCACTGACGGCTGGGTGGAGTAGAATTCCACACCTGGGCTCCACACCTGGGGTGGAGAATGCTGTGGAAACTCTGGGGACAGGTGGGGCCCTCGCTAAACAGAGCTCGTGTCAAAGAAACACGGTACTGGGCGGGATGGGCTGCCCAAGTCAAGTAAATCTTCTCTAAAGGATAGCAGAGATCAAAAGAAAGAGCCAGCAAGAAAGGCGCTCAGATCGTAGAATATATAAATACTTCCAACATGGGGACCATGGGGGTGACGCGTGAGCGATGTCAGTTTCATCCTTAACGGAACCCCTTCTCCACCCAGACACACTGGCACCGAGTCCCCAGTCCTTCTGATGGATGCTACAAAGTTGTGTGTCTGCAAACATCGCCCCTTTCATTGCGGTAAGCCGTGCGCTCAGCATCGCCCATGCCTGGCTATAAATAGGGAGAACGCTTAGCACGACCCTCAGAAATTGCATGTTGAAAGCACCCGGATTCCTGGCTGCAAGAGATAAAAGGCACTCACAGGGCTTCCTGGCTGGAGCTGCATCTCTCCCACTTGCCTTGAAGGAAAGTCTTGTGAGAGCAGCCGCTTCCGGCCTCCAGGGACCTAAACAAGCAAAGAGGCCAGTTGGTCATGAAAACTAAACCGATGCCAGGGCCAGGTGCATGGCAGGACAGCTTGCGGGGCACCTGGAGGGTCTGCTCAAGGTGCCCCCCAACCTTCTCTGCCTGGTAGGAACAGTCCCAGAGAAGGCCCATGAGACCGTGAGCCTTCACGGAGGCACATGTGCGCTGAGATCCTCAGCAGGCTTTGCGGACATCTAAGGTAGGGGAGGGAGATGATCAGACACAACCCGCACACGGCTCTCGGGACACCAGGCTAAGACCTGGGGCCCCTCTGAGCCTGCGGGGCAGCCTGGGAGACCAGAGAGTGAAGGCAGCAGGGGAGCATCAGAGACGAGCTCAGCCCGTCTCATAGTCTCATCCCGAGCCAGCCCTGTCTCAGCCCTCCTGTTCGAAAGAAGAGCCAAGTTTGCATTCTACTTTAAAAAACAACAAAAACCCAGAAAACCACTACTTGTGCCTGATTCTCTCCCTGTTGTGAAATAAACACATTTATTACACAGAAGGAAGCCTGATATCTCTGAGACCTTGAATGGACTATTCGCAACATTTGGGCTGCAGGGCAAGGTGACCTTCAGAGTACAGAGGGGCGATGCCTCGCGTGTGGCAAGGCAGTGTCTTTTTGAGGACATGAGACACCAAGGCTACCACTATGTTTTAGGGGACCTAGGATTTTATGAAAGGAAGAAATGCCAAAACAGGGATAGAAAAATGCATGATTTAAACATTTGAAATTTAAAAACATAATGCTTTCTCACACACACACACACACACACACACACATCCCAAATACAATAAAATTGTGCTATTTACTAGTAATGATATAAAAAAAATCGGAAAGCTGTTTTGAACATAAAGCCAAGGTCAATCAAATGCCTCACCTCCAGCAGACAGACCCTGCAGAAAGATGCCCCCAGAAAGCAAGTGACAAGTATTGACACAGACCTGCAAAAGGAATCTGAGCATCAGGATTGGGCGGGATGACTAGCAGTGTTTCCAAACGCCAGTGATCGCGCACACTGCAAAATGTCTTGAGTGTCATTCTTGACCAGAGCTTGAATCAAAGAGGAAGGAGGAAAAGAGAGAAGCTGAACCATCAACTCTGTCACCAAGAAGTGGCCCCTATAATTCAGTGTTTATTGCCACCCTATAGTAAAATGCTGTTGATGTTTAAAGGCAGGCATATCTTATACTTTTTGTACATACTTACAGCTCTAATTCTTGAGTGAATTCTCAATAAATTCTTCTTGTGTTGAACTAAATTATTAAGAAGGTACTATCAAGAATTCTTTGGGAGATATAATTTAAAAGGGTCAAAAAAAAAAGCAACTTATGTTTGGTCCTATTTGAAATGGCCCTGGTCAAATTTCTTGGCTAACTTTCTCCAACCCTGTCAAGTTAACCAAACCACCACCGAAATCGTCACAAGGGATCTGGTGACTCTCCTGCGCTGAGAGTCTATACTGGCAAGCACGTGCTGCACACACATGGACACTAACAGAACACTCTTATATTGCCCTACACGGGAGAACTAAGACGTTTTACCACTGTGTATCATACAGTGTGATCTGTATTTTATCACACAGAAGAGAGGTAATCTCCCGATATAGGAAAATGAGCTGTCTCTGGATAATCACAGTCATTCACCTCTGAGTAGCTGAAGGTCATTAGTACACACTGAACAAGTGGATCCACTGGCAAGGAAAGAGGGACCTCGCCGCCCAAGTGTGCGCAGACTCTAAGCAGAAACCCGCAAGCAAGGACAGAAAGATGGAGCATCACGGGAGAGGCTGGTGGGGAAAGGAGGAGATCAAACACAGAGGCTGACTCACAGGGACTCCTGTCTGGGTTTGCACCGTCATTCCACAGCAATCCCCAAGCAAGAAGAGGGCACAGGGCTGACCTGAAACGCGAGGATGGCCGAAAGAAAGACCTTGCGACCGGACCAGAATGCTGAGTTCATCGCTGCCGGGAGGCTGTCCCCACCTGTCCTCTGCCACACTGTTCCAGGATGGTCAGCCCTCCCTGGGAATACTGCTACATTTTCTCAGATAAGAGATGTACAAATGACTAGTCAGACCCACCCTGAACGATGAGAACCAACAACAAAATCCTCAGCACATTGCAAAATGGATTGTGGGATGACCCAGGAGATGACACAGATGCTGAAGGGCAAAGAAATGTCTAAGTAAATTTTGCTTCTGTTGGTTGAAACAAAATCCTCAAAAACTTCCCTGCATGAACGCGTGAGACCAAATTAAACTAAAAACCCCACCCCGCAAACCACCTTGCCCAGTAGTGAGCCGCTGGATTTCCTTCCCGTGTCCTCGGGAGCCCTCTGCTGGAGGGAGCCCGAATTGCAGCATGGATAACCTGGTGGGGAGCGGCCAGGCTCAAGTGCCCCCTGATTCTCCAGAACGGGAAAGACGAGGAACCACAAAAGAAGCCTAATGTTTTCTCCCAGTGGCACTTTGCCCAGTGAGAGTTGTAAATCAGAAGTGCTGCAAACCAGCTCAAAGGCAGCGTTCAGTTCCCGGAGCAGCACTGCCTGACGTCTGGTGAGATTTGCCCGTGGTTCTTAGGACCCCAGGTCTGTGTCACCTCCTGGTCCCCAATTTCCTTACCTTGTCCCATTTCACTTGAGTCAGGGCTCCTGGTGGGTCCAGCTCTGATGATCTCATCCTCGTCCCACGTGTCCCAGGGAATCCCAGGTCTGCCCTGAGCTTCCTGTGTCCTTGGGAAAGTCAGTTACTCTCAGGTCTCACTGTCTTCCCCTCGGAGCTTGGGAGCTTGGACCAGATGATTTCTAAGTGTCTTCTGGCTTTGACTAGAGCATCTGTCTTGGGTGGCCGGGGTTGAAGTTTAAATGCATTGAAAGAAAAATAGGATCTGATTCTTCCTCAGATCTGCACAGACTGAGAACGTCAGAGGAGACTGCTGACTCTGCATTAGGTGAAAAGCAAGTGCCACGGGTTAGGACCTGCTGCTGGAGCTCTAGGATCCTGCGAGCACCTTGGAGCCTTTCTCTGCAGTCCCCCACCTGTCTCCCTACTACTCCCTCTCTTCCGGCATCTGGATGCTCCCACCTTGCCAGATGAGCACCACCAGCATCCATTGCCAGTTCTAGTGGCCCTCACCTTTGCCTTACGCCCCAGTCCTGGGAGGAGACACAGTTGGCTCTGCCTGGAGGGTGCAGGCCGTCTCCTGGAGAGCTGCCTCTCCCCGCGTCCTTGGCAGGGAAACTGGCAGCCGCAGTGCTGTGCCTGTCCCAAACTGAGCGAGGGGCTCTTGGTTTCAGTTCTGGAGCAGCCACAGACCTGCGCAGGCCCCTAAAACTGATGATGTCAGCACGGAGCAGGGTCTGCAGGCCCCACTGCCTCTGCCGTCTCCTCCTCCTCCTCTTCAACTTCCCTCCCCTCCCAGCACAATGCAGCTCCAAGGGCAGCCTCCTGATAGTTAGAGGCAATCAGCCTAAAGCGTGGGGACAGGACAGAGGTCTTCCCAGTGGAAGTTTGGGGTCCCGGACAGTGAGAGGCATCCGTCTCCGAACTGTCTCACAACTGTGAGCAACCCCAGAGGAGCGGGATCGTGTGTGCAGTGTGACATCACTTCCCATCTTGCTGGGAGTTGGGGCTTTTGCCAAGAAAGAGTCCCTGGGGACCAGTTGGGGAGCATTTTCATGCAGCTGGCATAAACAAAGACTTGCACCAGAGGCTGCTATTCTGGGCAGAAGGTGCCGTCTGGACCCCCTGCCCTCTCTGTCCCCAGGTCCTAGGCTTCTGCCACTGAAGCCCATCACATAACCCAGGCAGGCCAGTAGCTCTGGGACCCCACCCACATTTGCTGGCTCGGTTTCCCTCTGCAGGGGAAGCTGGACTTCCTCCACATCCAAGTTCAACCTTTTGGCAACTAACTACATGACATTGGGGCAAAATCCTTTATGCCACCACCTTTGAACCTCTATTTGTCTCCATAGGCTATCCCAGAAATCATGAGTGGGAACATTCAAGAATGGAGTCCCAGAGGGTCCCTTTGCCCTCACCCAAGAGGATGGCCGAGTAGGGAATCTCTTCCTTACCCCCCAATCAGAAAGGCAGCCTTGCCTTCCAAACTGGAGTCCATGGTTCAGAGCGGAAGATCCAAGCCAGGGCCCAGGACACAGCTTCCCTTGGCTGGTCTCGAAGCCTTCCTAAGCCTTCCGAGGGTCCACTCGTTCTTCCATGGAGTTTCCCAAAAGCATGCTCCACACTTGGTGGGTGCTCAACCCCGAAGCGCCTGTGCAATGGCCCGTCCAAGGATGCACAGAGCCAGCTGCTACAAGCACCGAGAAGCAGAACTCCCCATTCGCCATCCTTCCCACGGAGAAGGCTGCCTCCTGCTCCCAGCTCTCAACTCCAATGAAGTATCGTCGTCAAGAAAAGGTGGTCTAAATAAAGCCAGAGACTCACTCACTGCACCAATCAGCGCCGCCGCCGGTCTGGTCCGGGCGCTGGCTGCGCGCAGCCGCCAGGAGGTGGCCGTCGGGACGCGCGGCGGCCGGGGCGCGCCGCCTGGAGCAGTGGTGCAGGGTCTCCGCATCGCCGGCGGCTGCTGCAGCCCCGCAGCAGTCAGCACTGCTGACTTGGCCCCGGCGGCGGGCAGGCGGGCGCGGAGGGCGGGGGAGGGCCTGCAGAGCTTGGGTTCCAACTGCCCTGCGCAAGGAGACCGGGGAGCCGGGGCGGCCAGGGCTTGGCTGGCCACGCTGGGGCAGTTGCGGGGGGGAGGTGGGAGAGGAGCGAGCTGGAGAAATGCCCCTGAGTCAGCACTGATGCATCGGGAGGTGTCCCTGGGAGCCCTGTCCACGGGATGGATGGCCACCTGGCCCCTCTGACCAAAACGGACACCCCTCTGCAGCCCCTCCCATTCATAGCCCCCATCTAGTTCGGGGAGCAGCTGTAGCCTCATTTTCTCCCCAACAATTACCGGACGATGATGCACCCAGCTCTGAGGACTCTGGGGGATGGAAAGACAGAATTCTTTTTCAAGCCCCACCCGGGCCTATGTAACCCCCTAGATGTTAACTGTGGGGTCACACACCAGGCCTTGGGGATTTGTCCTGGGCAAGGACAAGGGCACCCAAAGCTAGTAGTTCTGCCTGGGGGGAACGGGGAGGTGTGGTGGCCGTCATGCACCCACTGCATTGGCTTTTCTACCTGAGGAAACCTAAAACACGCCGGGCCCCAATGTCCTGGGCCAGCGCTTGCCATACCAGCCTCTCAGCAGCCGCTGTTCCTGTTCTGCTGCCTGAGACAGGAAGGTGTTCAGGTGTCTGCAGGAGCTAACTCCCCCACCCCCCACCACACACGCACACACACCTGCCCATCTCTGAGGGCCTCAGGTCAGCTTGGCAGCTGCACCTCCTCTTCCCAAGCACCTTGTGGTCACTTCAGCACAGACAGCACCTGCCTGGGGGAAGGAGGCCTCTGGCCATGAGAAGCTTGCAGAAGCCAAGGCAGCACCCCTTGTCCATTTCATAGTACATAGTTCATTACACAAGCCCCAGATATGTCAGGGGAAAACTACAAGTCCACAAACAGCCCATCCCAGCAGCTTCCGGGGTTGGGGTGGGTCAGGGTTCTGCCTGATGCACGGGTGAGTGAGGCTCTATCTTTAGCACCCCAAGACGCTGACCTCAAAAGACCCTGGTGCGTGGGACCCCAGTGACTAGTTTGGGTGCACTGGGCTCAAAATCACTGTGCCCAAGGACGTTAGTCTGGAAAGTTAAAGTTGCTGCAGATTTATGGGCAGAAGTCAAAGATGGTTTTAAATATACGAGGAAAGTATAAAAAAATGGAGCAAGAGACAGGACTATGAGGAGAGAATGGGGACCGAGAAAGCAGCCAGTAGAAAGACACTCCTAATTTGGGGGAGGGAGTTTCGTTCAGCCTGCAGAGTGCTTTTCCAGTCTAGGTGATTGTGCCGTCTAAGACCCCACAGGATATTGGTCTACGAGCCCGCATTCCCCAGACGCCTGCAGTGTTCTGTATGAGCACCTCTCCTGCCCCAAGGAGTGTCAGCGCCGGCAGCCCCCTGCCAGAGTGCAGGCAGGTTTTCTAAGGATGTGCCTCTACGGTTAGAACCAGAGCACCAAGCAGGGACCCACGGAGGTCATGTCCCTCCTGCAGCCTTGGCTGTTAGAACAGCCTACTTGCTGTTTCAAGGGCTTGCCTGGATAATTTATATCTGAGAGGTTTGCTGCACATCCTTTGAGCTGATTTATTGTGCGACCTAAA
This sequence comes from Indri indri, assembly GCA_004363605.1. Taxonomy (NCBI): domain Eukaryota; kingdom Metazoa; phylum Chordata; class Mammalia; order Primates; family Indriidae; genus Indri; species Indri indri. Next base: position 42,575 of record RJWJ010009483.1, read on the forward strand.
ACCTCTTTGTAAAAGGGTACCTTTTTGCCTTGGGAGGAATTACAAGGGGCTCAGCCTTCCAGTGCCTGGGACCACCCGGGGAGATGCTGCTGTCGGCTCTGTATAACATCACCCCCAATGCAGACCTGCTCTGAGCACCACATGTCTGGGAATGCCACGCCAGCAGTGCCAGCCTGGGAGCTCCTCCAGCCGGTACCTACTGAGGCAGCAACTGGCTTTGGGACGCTCTTTGGCTGGGTGTGCAGGAGTCTGGGCCCCAGAGACCACAGCTCTGGTGCCTCTGGCTGCTTGTGCATTTCCCTAGGAAGAGCCCCTGCCAGAGAGTGCTTTCTACCACTTTGATGCAGTCCCGTCTAGAGGAGCCGGTTATGGAGCCCCCTCCTACTGCCCGGCACCCAATGCATCAGCATTCAGCATCTGCTACCAACACAGAAGGGGCTCATCCCATTCTTAAATGCTGCAGCCTCTGCCCCTGCGGTCGCAAATCATTCTATTTTGAGTTTCCCTCCAAAGCTCCTCTCAGTAAATCTGAAGGAAGAAAACCTCCACCCCCAATTAATAAGGCAGTGACGGCTGCATCTGTGTTCCCAGGGTTCAAGCCAGGCTGGAGAAAGATTGCAGCAGAGATCAGACCTGCGTTCTCCAGCCCAATTCCACATGGCTCAAAGGGCCCTTTAACCAGACACAAACGCAAGGCACGCGGCAGGATGGCACGCACCAAAGCAAGGACTGAGCTCAAACTCATGGTAAGTCTGAAGGGTCCCCGCCCCCAACATGTGGGAGAGGGAAACTAACCGAAAGTGAACGTCTCTGATTGTGCTCTGGATTTGCCCAGGGCTGAGCGCTTCCCAGTCCGAGGTACCCAACGAGCTGACCCGAGAGTGGGCAGCATCCCTTTCCCTCCCTCCTTCTTCCTCCTCCTCCTCCTCCTCCTCCTCCTCCTCCGGCAGCCTCCTCCCGCCACTGCTGCTGTTGCTGCTGCTGCAGTTCTGCAGTCACTTGAAGGAGAAAGATTTCGCAGTACGGCGTTCTTAAAGCTGCAGTGTCCAAATTCTCCTTCAAACCCCAACTGTCACGGACATCAGCACACTTACCGGGGTCCTTTGCGGAGGGTGGGTGGGCAAGGAGATGGGGGGGCGCTTGGAGAAGTCGGGCGTTGGGAATCAGACGCTCAGACTCCGGCAAGGGTAAAGAGGAGAGGCAGACTGCACCGTGATATCCTCTGCAGTTAAACCAGGTTTCTGGGACTGCAGCGGGACTGCAATGGAGTAGATTTTTTTTTTTTTTAAATCATAAAACCCCCACCAAAATTTCCTCCACAGACTTATGCTCTTTACAGCTGAATTAAAACACAAAGTGCAAATGCAAAACGAACATGAGAAAGAAAGCCAATATTTTTAAAAAAGAAATCGAACGGCATTTAAAAATTATTTCTAAAAATTTACTCCCATGAGCAACTGACTCAGCTCTCCCTCTATTGCTCTGTTGGGAAGCCATGGGGGAAGGACCTGGATGGAGTTTATTGAGCCTGGAGTTTCTGCAAAGTGCAGGGAGAAGACTCGAGCTTCTTAGGGGAGAAAGCTTTTTAAACCCAAAGGAAAAGGAATCTTTCTGCCGGCTATCCAAGGAGCCTCTAGAGGAGCTGATCTAGCATCCAGAAACCAACACACCCGTCCCTGAAAGTTACCTCTCTCCTCTGCTCAGCTGCCGTCCTGCCTGGACACTGGCAAGTTGCAGACTGCTGCAGGAGAGGCAGGACCCGAAATAAAAAGTGTCAGCTGGGTCCCTGCACTGAAGTGATGCCCGGAGTCAACGCTGCAGGTGGCGGGGATGGTCTCTCCTCCTCCCCGCCCCCCAGTTTAATTTAAACCCTGACACTGCAAGATGCCCACTCCTATGGAGACGCATCTCCAGAGAGCCTCCTCCCGCCCCACACTCCCTCACAACTAGTCCCAAGGCTTTGCCCCACCTCTTACATTTGTTCACCCGAAGATGCTTTTCTCGTAAAAAAAGAAGATTGAGACTCTGCAGCATCCTTAATCCTTAATTTTGGAGACGGTGGGACTTGTTCAGAACTTTGAGAATGGGAGCCCGCCGCGCAGGAAGGGGCAGAGGCGATGAGCGACGGCCTGCTTTGCCTCAGACGAGTCGACACCGTCGCTTTACTCGAGAAGGACAGAGGGAGACCCCGGGTGGAGAGGAACATTCCTCCTCATCCGCTGGCAAATTCTCGACGGTTGGAGAAATCTCTACTTTTGCTTTCCTTCAAGAAAACCCCATTTTAAAAAATTTGCCTGCAGGTGACATGTACGAGATGGCCACCAAGTGTCAATTTTTTTCTCTCCAAGTGTCAATTTTTTCTTGACACGTCTATGATTCTTAAAATTTCTGCTCCTGCCTCTATGCAAATGAATATCATTTAAGATTGAGACACAGATTTAATTGAGAAAATTCCGGGAGAGGAGAAGCACTTTAAATGCAGATGTGGTTAAAATAGCGCGTTCTAATATAATCCACAAGGGATAGTGCAGAATAGATACACCGCGAGGTAGAGGAGGGTGAGGGGAGATGTGGGTATTCCCAGGTTTGAAATTTATTGCAAACTCAGGGTCTGAGAAAGGACAATAAAGGAGAAAGTGTGTGTGTGTGTGTGTTGAGTGTGTGTCTGGTTTTTGGAGGGGGGGACTAAAACTCCCCTTCTAAATAAATTGTTCAGAAGGACCAATCGCATTAATTCTGTGTGCTTTTCATTACTGAAGTGAGACCAGGAGCATGTGACTTATTTCCAAACAGAGCAGGTGGGGAGGCTCTGCTGCCCACATCCTGCCTGGGACACGGGCACGCTGCTGCAGTGCACCATGGCCAACGCGGGCACATAGTGTTGCTGGCCGCCCTCACCCTCCTTCCTCGCTCGAGGGCTTTGGCAGACAGGTGAGGCCACGCAGCCTGCGCTATGCTGGCGGACAGAGCCAAGGGCCGGCTGCGATCCCCTTGCTGCACCCTGGCTGCTGCGGGGTGGGGGCATATACGGTGTGGGGAGGCCACAGACTCATGGGGTATCAGAGTGGAAGGGACCCCAGCCAGAGAGCACGTTGCCCAATCCTTCTGTCTCATGGACGGGAAAACTGAGACCTGAGAAGTGGCCAGGCCTTGCTCAAGGTCACCTGGCTAGCAAGATGCAGTGCCTGGATTAGAATCTGGGTCTTCATGTTCTTCATCCTGTGGTCCTCTCGCCGTACCTGTCATCACACCCTCTGGGGCAGGTGGTCTGTCTCTGCCCCTTCCTCCCGTGACCTTGACCATCACCTCTCTGCTCTGCGACTCAGTTTCCTCTTCATAGATGATGTCACAGATGATATGCAGACTGAAGCCAAGGCATTTCAACTCTTTAAAAGTGGGAAAAATACCAAGCAGTTTTCCTGCATCCAGAGGCGAGACCAGACACAAGGCTTGGAATCCAAGGAAGCATTTCTTTGCTCCCCTCCAATTTCGAAACTCAGAATGTCATCTGCATTCCTTTCCTTGGACTGCCCTAACAAATCACCACAGACGTGGTAGCTTAACACAACAGAAATGTGTTGTCTCACAGCTCTGGAGGCCAGAAGTCCAAAATCAAGGTATCGACAGCACCAGTTCCTTCTGGAGGCTCAGAGGGAGAATCTGTCGCAGGCCCCGCTCCAGCTCCTGGTGGTTACCGGCAACCCTTGGTGTTCTCGGGCCGGTGGACATATGACTCTAATCTCTGCCTTTGTCTTCATGTGTGCCCTCCTGTGTGTCTTCTTCCCTTCTCTCGTGTCTATTTTCTTATAAAGACACTTGTTATTGCATTGAAGGCCCACCCTAATCCAGGATGATCTCTTCTCCAGATCCTTAACTTAATCACATCTGCAAATAAGGTCACCTTCACAGGTTCTAGCTGGACAGATCTTTTTGGGACCATCCTTCGACCCACTACATCATCCAGTGAAAATTTTCATACGATTACAACAGCAATGAAATGCGATGGCCACCAACCCCGTCTCAACCTTCAGAGGTGCCATAACTTGGACTTCCTTGGTTCTGAGAAGTTAATAGCTTCATCTGTGGAATGCTTGGTCTTTTTCTAGTTCTTGTTTGTGTCGACATTTAATTCTTACACCAACCTCCTGAGACAGGTACTATGATCGCCTGCATTTTACAGTTGAGGAAACTAAGGCGCAAAGAGGTCACACGGCTAGTCGGTGGCAGGGTTTAGGCCATCTGGCTCCAGAATTTGTGCTCTTAACCACATTCTGCAGATTCATCTCTGTCTCAACTTTACACCGTTGATTTTCTATCCCACCCACGTCTCTGATTTGTGTCTTTTACTGGTACTTGCTGGGTGTTTCTGGATGTACGTTCCATGCCAATCTAACTTTGGGCATCCTCCTTGGCCATCCTGACCAGGGACGGCCTCTGCTGTGTTTCTGCACATGGGAAAGACTCAGCGAAGTTGATTGTGCAGATCTGCGCACGAGGTCATCCTACGGATGGAGAAGAGACATCGCTGTACATCTGCCTTGGTGAGTCCTGATTAATGGAACATCTTTCAGGGCAATAATTAACAGGAAACAAGCACTCATTTTTAAATCAAAAAGAAAGAAGAAACTTAGGGACAATATTGGTCTTTTGGACACTGTCAACGTTGCGGGTCCTCGCATTTGACCTCCCCTTTCCCATGCTATGTTTTAACAAATCTGGTCACCTTTTCCCTTTCTTTAAGAGCAAGTTTCTAACACATGCTTGCTCTCTTCTTAGCTCCTAAATCCTTGCAGCTATGGCATGCAAATGACCCTGTCAACTTAGATCCTTTGTTTTCTTTTTTTTTATACCTGAGATGTCACAGCTTTGAAAACTTAGATCTTGATTTAAAAAAATCAACGCATGCAATCTAATTCCTGTTGGGGTCTCCTATAATGGCAACAAGCAGTTTGCGCACACGGAGGTGAAAGGTAGACACAGGGCCAAGGTCTTTCTGCTGCCTGCCTTCTGAGGGGTTAATATGCAACATTTCCACCGCCTCTTTTATTTTCAGTTCAGCAGGAGAAAACTAGGTTAAACCTAGGGCAAATGTTCTGTCTGGAAGTGGTTCTAAAATATTACCTCTGGAGTTGGTTGCTCAGTCTTTTCCTTTTTAGGATGAGGCAGAGCCCCTGAAAGATGGGGGGAGGTGCTGCCTGAACGCAAGCGCTGGCCTAGATAAGCCCACGGTTGCTATCAATTCAGGGGAGTCCCTGTGTCTTAAATCATAAAAAGTCCCTGGCCCTCTAGATGCAAAACATCCGGACTGAGGCTGGAGAAAGTTGAATGCATCATGGTGGCTTTTCTTTCTGGATGAGTAAAGCCTTCTTCGATGACCTCAACCCGCTCGGCCTCTTCTCCACCAACACAAAACCACAGTGCCAGGGAGGGGGACAAGATGGCGGCCTTCGCCGTCAGCAGAAGATAAAGGCTTTCCTTGCCTTGAATCCTTTACGTAGCTCTTGTTGGTAACTGTGCACACCCGGAGTTCCTTCTGCTCTGAGCAATGCCATGTGTGGGCACAGGATGATAAAGCCAAACGCATTTTGTGATTAGTAAAAACCCTTCCACCCAAAACTCTCATATTATTTCTTCCTCTTGTTTCTTCATCATCCTCAGCTATGGGATGGCCACCACCTATCCTCCAATCTGGCTCTTGGTATATTTAGCAGACCCACAAATGTTCAAATACCAGATCAGCCAGCTTATGTCTGCACGCTCTGGTTTTTCTCAGTTGTTCATTTCATAAGTATTTGTCGAGCGCCTACCATGAGCAGTGGAGAGGTCAGATTCTGTCCACGCGGGATGAAGTCTTTGCTGCCTTCCCCTTTTCCCTGAACCAAACCAAGGTTTAGCTTGCACTCCTTAGACTGTTAATGTATCTTTGTGAAGATGCTGGGAGTTAACTGGTTTAAGCGAGATTCTTCCCAAAGTTGTCTGTGTCGAACAGAAAAGTGAAGACACTTTCACTGCAAAGGAATGGCGGGTGCATTTTCAGGTTCTGGCAGCCAAATTAAAAATATTTCCATTGCAGAGAAGCCTTTCTGGGGTCCTTGACATGACCCTCTTAGCCACAGCACCTTTCACTCTGCCCACTGGGCCCATGCTTCTTGGCGTATACCCAAGACAGTACACCAGCCCCTCCAGGCCACTCTCTTCCTTGCTCAGCTATTTCTCTTCTTAATGTGTTTACCAGCACCCGACACCGTACGCTGACTTGTTTATTCTTTGCCTCCCTGCACTAGAATACAACCTCCCTGGAGGCAGAGAAGTTGGCTATTCCATTCCCTTGGTGTCCCCAGCACTAGAACAGTGCCTGGCACTCAGTAGGGCTCCGTAAATATTTGTAAATGAAGAAAGAAAGGAAGGAAGGAAGGAGCACATTCCCTTTCTTCTCTGTCTGTGCCCAGTGGAATTGTTCGATTCCAGGCAACCCTATGACCTCTGCCACCTGGGGATTTCTAATACCCCCATAAGTGAAACCTGGCTTCCTGCAGCCCATGCTATAGCTCCCCAGACCAGCTTGCGGAAGTGGCACCTGCTGTTCCACGACACACAGGCTGGAAGGACAGTAGGCTTGAGCAGCCCCTGCCTCTGCAAGTCTACGCCACTTCAGAGCTGCCCCTTGTCTTAGAATGAAACACAGAAGCCTTGCCAAGGCCGTGGGGCTGCGCAGTCCGATTGCCGCGCGCAGCTTCCCCCGGGCCACCCTCTCCACACGCTCAGCTCCAGCTGCAGCCGCCCCCTTCGGGGCCTTTACAACACCTACCTGGCCCCTTCTCCCCTCCAGGTGTCAGCCCAGCACCCTCTCCTCAGAGCGGCCTCCTCTGACCTCTTCTCTAGGAGCCGTCTCTGCTCCCCACCCTCCCAGGCAGCCGCGGCACCCGGCATCTGCCGTCTCTGCGAGTGGCTGGTGTGTCAGTCCACGTGTGCTCTGTCTCCTCTCACTAGAGCCAC
>RJWJ010009484.1:0-49769 GCA_004363605.1 Indri indri
ACAGAGGAAATAATTAAATAGTTCCAGAATAAGGGACATTCTACAAAGTCACTATCCTGGCTTCTTTAAAAAGTCAATTTCACTTAAAGTGGAAAGGCAAAGACTACATAGTATATGATTCAATTTAAATGAAATGTTCAGAAATGGCAAATCTATAGAGACAGAAGGCAGATTTGAGGCTGGGCACGGTGGCTCACACCTGTAATCCTACGACTCTGGGAGGCTGAGGTAGGAGGATTGCTTGAGCTTCGGAGTTCGAGACCAGCCTGAGCAAGAGCGAGATCCTGTCTCTTACAAAAAATAGAAAAATTAGCCAGGCATGGTGGTGTACACCTGTAGTCTCTGCTACCTAGAAGGCCGAGGCAGGAGGATCACTTGAGCCCAGGAGTTTGAGGTTGCAGTGAGCTATGATGACACCCCTGCACTCTAGCCCAGGAGACAGAGCAAGACTCTGTCTCCAAAAAAAAAAAAAAACCAACAGATTCATAGTTGCCAGGGGCTGGGGTGGAAGCAACATTAACCAGAAATGTGCACAAAGCAGGGATCATACTAAATAAGGAATATGGTGATAGTTGCACAATTTAGTAAATTTACTAAAAATTAATTGTACTCTTAAAAGAGTGAATTTTGTATATAAATTATAACCTCAATAAAATTTTTTAAAGCTAATAAACAGAAATTACAAAATGTAAAAAAAAAAAAAATAGGTAGAAGGACTGCTCTAAATTAAGAGATTAAAGGCTGGGCGTGGTGGCTCACGCCTGTAATCCTAGCACTTTGGGAGGCCGAGGCAGGCGGATTGTTTGAGCGCAGGAGTTCGAGACCAGCCTGAGCAAGAGCAAGACCCCGTCTCTACTAAAAATAGAAAGAAAGTAATTGGACAACTAAAAATATATAGAAAAAATTAGCCAGGCATGGTGGCGCATGCCTGTAGTCCCAGCTACTCGGGAGGCTGAGGCAGGAGGATCACTTGAGCCCAGGAGTTTGAGGTTGCTGTGAGCTAGGCTGATGCCACGGCACTCACTCTAACCAGGGAAACAGAGTGAGACTCTGTCTCAAAAAAAAAAAAAAAAAAAAAAAGATTAAAGACACGTAACTGTCAAATGTACCTAAATTGGATCCTGAGGGTGGTGGGGAAAGAAGGAACAGTTATAAAAGATCTTCTAATTACATGTAAATTATGCCTTAATAAAGCTGATTTTAAAAACACATTCTAGGAACAACAGGAGAAATCTGAATATGAGTCGGATACTATAGATTTTGCAGATTTTCTGAGGTGGATAAGGCCATTGGGTGGGCCCTACCTTCTAGAACTCACCACTGGCTGACTTCCCCAGAAATGGTTCTTGTGCTGTCAGGACCCCTGAGGCCACACTGTAACCCCAGCTCTGCTCATCTTGCCTTCTCCTGGGGACCTGCACCACAGAGCAGCAATTTTACCCTTTCTTTGCACAATCAGGTTTGTGCCTTTCTTTTTCAAAACTTGTCATGTTTTTAAGAACACACAGATGCTAGAGATTTATGAACACAAAAATCAGAATCATGGTTACCTCTGGTGAGGGAAGAAAACGTATGCAACTGGGGAGGACTCACAAAGGGCTCTTCTAGGGCACTAGCGATACTAGATACACTGGAGCTCTTTGCGTGCTTTACAGACTTGCGGTGAGCCCGCCTCCAGGTGTACTACACACACACACACACACACACACACGTTTTGATCCTCCCTCCTCCCTTGAGTGTGAGACTTAGTGACTTGCTTCTACCAGAATACAGCAAAAACGATGGGTTGTCATTTCTGATTCCCATCTTCCATACTTCCATGAAGCAAGTTGACATGTTGGCAAGGTCTTTATGACAAGGGTGACCTCCCATCAAAAGCCCACAAGGAACTGAATCCTGCCAACACCCACGAGAGTGAGCTAGGATGTAGCCCCTTTTTCACCGGAGCCTTGAGACAACTGTGGAAACCCTGACTACAGCCTGTGGGAGACCTTTGAGCAGAGGACCCAGTTAAAACATACCTCGATTTCTGACCCACAGACACCGAGATGTTGCTTAAAGTCACCGTTTTGGGGTAATCTGTTACACAGCAATAGAAAGCCAATATATTCTGTGTGTTCACAATAAAAACTTTTAAGTTCATAACACTAGAAAAATATAAAAACAGGGCTCAGTAGGAGGTCTATATTTACACACAGTTCACTGTGGTATTTCTTGTGAGTCTTTTCTGGACTAAGCACTGGCCTAGGCACTGGAATCCAGTTGTGAACAAGCTAGACAAAATCCCTGTTGGAAATTTACACACTAACAGAACTGTCCCTACATACACCACATGCTAACCACTCTTAAGTACTTCCTATTTGATCCTTACAACTCCACCAAGCAGAGTATCTTATTTACTGTATAAGGTGTGGTTATATATGCATATGGAAAGCTCAGTTCTCAAAGAATGGGCTCGGCAAACCCCCACTCTCAGCTTGGCAATCGTTTCCTATAGATATCCGTGAGAGTCTCCAACCAGTGGAGAAGCGATGGGTTCAGGTGGTTAACTTACCTTTTGTTCAAGCACCTCTTCTTCTGTAGGGAAGCCATTTGGGGCCTTTCTGACGTCAAATCTTACTACGCATGCTGATGACACCATGTTATTGACATAGTACTGATCTGCCTTAGCCTCAAAAAGTCTGTTAAGGGAGGAACCTGTCTACTTTGGCTCATGTTCATTTTCCTAGTGCTCAGCATGGTGCCTGACATCCGGTATTATGAATACTTGGGCCAGGCCCAGTGGCTCACGCCTGTAATCCTAAACACTCTGGGAGGTTCACTTGAGGTCAGGAGTTTGAGACCAGCCTGAGCAAGAGCAAGACACCATCTCTACAAAAAAATGGAAAAATTAGCCAGGTGTGGTGCGTTCACCTGTAGTCCCAGCTACTCAGGAGGTTGAGGCAGGAGGATCCCTTGAGTTTGAGGTTATGGTGAGCAACAACGACACCACTGCACTCTAGCCCAGGTGACAGAGACTGTCTCAAACAAAAAAAAAAAAAAGGGAAAAAGAAAAAAACCTTGGATGGGCCAGGCATGGTGGCTCACACTTGTAAGCCTAGCACTTTGGGAGGCAGAGGCAAGATTGCCTGAGGCCAGGAGTTTGAGACCAGCCCGACAACAGTAGGAGACCACATCTCTGCAAAAAGTACAAAAATTAGCCAGGCATGGCAGCACATGGGCCCACAGTCCCACTACACTCTAGAGCAATACAGACCCTGTCTCCACAAAAAAACAAAACAAAAACACAACACACTGGAATACAGAAGTGGCTGGGCCCATGGGGCCATGCATCAGTCATTAGCGCAGAACCACCCAGGCAACCCCCCAAGTGCCCAAATTAATACTTCACACCTTCAGAACTCCTGTTGGGTCAACTAAGAACCCTGTATGTACCTAGGTCAGCTAAGGTGGGCAGTGTGCAAATGGAGGGTATTCTTAGCTTTTATTTCTAGGTTGTTGTGATAGGTTCCCTTCAGCCTGTACCTGCAATTTCCAGCACAGTACACTGAAACTTTCTAAGAAACCAAGTTTTCAAGGGCCTTGTCTTGACCAGATCTTACAGCTCACACTAGCCATGTTTGTCTTATGGAGGGGTCTGTGAGACCCTAAATGATCACAAGGTCTCCATAACCAAAGCCAGCTCTATTCCAAAGGTTAACTGGAAATTTAGTAACCTGGCCTTTCAGTCCCACTGCCTTTCATAGAAGCTATACAAATGACCTACATTCTAACTGAAATAGCTCCAGACGTCCCAAGAACATGGCCCAAAGACCCTTCCCCAAAGGGCCTAAAGCCCGACCCATTTTCTTCAAAGAATGCCAACATAGTGTTCAAGTTAGGTTTTGTTATTTGAACCATGAAAGATTTTCCAATTGTCATCTCAACAGACACCTCTAAATGCACAAAATAGGAACTACTCACAGCTGTTACAGGAGCACTGGTCCAACCTCTAAATCCTGGCTCCTAGTTTTTCCTACCCATGTTTTCACTGTTCCACTCAAAGCCTACCTTGGGATACCCTGATACTGAAATTTCTTGGGTCAGGAAGTCAAAATGAAATAGTATGTGAAATTACGCAAACACAGCAAGTTGTCTTAGAACTAAATAACCTGTTGCTGCTTAAATGAGACCTATGTCAATACCCTGAACCCAAACAAGGACAGACAATTGTTATTTAGTTTTTATTTCATAATCATAAACTTAACTCTGCAATCCAGCTAGATGTGGAGGGGAATAAGGAAAATATGGAACCCAAAGAACTGTAGCGAGAGCACAAAGATTACAGGATATTGCGAGCAGATGGGGTAGGGGGTGCTCTCCTGAGCTACAGAAGGAATGGTCTGGTGGTTAAGATAAAACATTTAAGTCAAATTTATTAGAGTTGTCCACAGTCAGCAATGGTGATCTTCTTGCTGGTCTTGCCATTCCTGGACCCAAAGCGCTCCATGGCTTCCACAATATTCATGCCCTCTTTCACCTTGCCAAAGACCACATGCTTGCCATCCAACCTGAAAACAGAACAATCACTACTACCAGTAACCAGAGATGAACAACCAGCCCGCATTATGTACCAGGATGATAACACTGTTTCACAAACCAATATACTATACCCAAGAGGATGTGATAAGGTAGCTTAGCCAGCCTTTTATACTAAATACTGGTCATTACCTTACTTTTTATCTAAGAGAAATGGCAATGCCATAGTTTAATATGAGCCAAACTCAAAAAGGAGCCAGAAGGTTCTCTAATTACCATTAAGAGTTATACTTTTAGAATGGACCCCCTAAAAAACCATCAATCATATAAAAATAGCACTCTTAACTTCTATTACAGTATCTTACATTCTGTAGCACCTTAGCTAAATCTGTAGCTATGCATGCCCTTCTTTCACTACCTTAAAAATGGGAAAGGTGGAAGAAAGTAACTAGTGTTTGTCCCCCACAGCAACACTCTTCATTTAGTCTTTTGGTTGGGTTTGCTGAGTTCTACCCTTACCACTCAGTCTTGGCAGTGCAGATGAAAAACTGGGAACCATTTGTGTTGGGTCCGGCATTTGCCATGGACAAGATGCCAGGACCTGTATGCTTCAGGATGAAGTTCTCATCATCAAATTTCTCCCCGTAGATAGACTTGCCACCAGTGCCATTATGGCGTGTGAAGTCACCACCCTGTGAACATGTAGGAACCTGTCACTTTTGGCAACATAACCAAAGAGCATGCCAAGTCAGCAAGGTTCAAACTTTAAAACCCAAGTCCAAACCGAGTAGAAGGGTTAAATGGAACCAAAATGTTAGAACAACAGCTCGATGTGTACATCCTGAAACATTCTGGCTCAATCCCCAATTACAGAAGTAATCCAAATAAAAATCCAATTTCATACCTGGCACATAAAGCCTGGAATAATTCTGTGAAAGCAGGAACCCTTATAGCCAAATCCTTTCTCTCCAGTGCTCAAAGCACGAAAGTTTTCTGTTAAAAAAAAAAAAATACATATATATATGTATTCACACACACACATATACACTGTTACTATATAAACACACACACACACAAGCATATACACACAAACATACTGTTACATTGTTAGAAAATGGAACCAACCTGCTGTCTTTGGAACTTTGTCTGCAAACAGCTGTAAGAGAAAATGATAGTTAATTAACAACATCTGCTTACATATTTTGTTGCTTAGTACCCATGCCTGCATTGGCTTCTGAATCATAAATTCATTTTCTCACTAGAAGAGAATGCTTCTTCAATAATTACTGACAGCCTTAAGGTCCAGGTTGGTTACATGAGAACCAAAGATATGCCCAAAATACAGAACCAGTAATGACTTATAGTGAGAGACTTCTAAAAAGTGACTTAGAACTTTTTCTATTTCATATAATGAACAGATACATGGCTTCTCAAATGTACATTACCACCCCCAACTTCAATTGGAACCTAAGGACAAAATTCTAAGGAATAGCAAGTACTGCTGCATAACTAGGGATAAGTAACTGTTGTTTTAGTCACTTGTAATGAAAATGCTACTACCTCCAATCTGTTAACATAGCTTTATGGATTAGATGAGCAGTCACTTCTTGGTTTCCAGGTCCCTTACCTAGTAGTGGGGTAAAAAATAAAGATTGGTTTCTAGTGCATCTGCTTTGAACCTTTCCTGAATGTACATTATAGCTAGAGATGAACCTTAAATACCACAGGAAAACATTTACAAGCCCTTTCATAAAGACAGCTTGTTTAAAGGTAGTATTTTATAAAACATTCCAGAGATGTGACTAAATCAACTATTAACATCCCTGTACATTTTTTCAGGAACATATTTATTTTTTTATTTTGTACCTAAAATACATGGTCTATTTTTAAACATTCACTTTTCTCAGAGCTTTGTAGTCCGTATTTCCACAATTACAAGTGACTACTGCTTCCCTAAATAGACTGTCACTAAAGTTAAAGTCCTCATTGGCAGTTCCACATCCATTCTCACCAAAGGACCTATGGGGAAGTCCCGTCTCATTTTCATTAAGCTCGCTGGCTAACCTGAGACTATCCTGCTGCCCAGCATCAGGCGCAGGCCAAGTTTCCCCGAGGGCCCTTGTCAGTTATCAGCTCTGACTACAGATAAAAGTGGGGTGTAGACTGATTAGGATGTAATTCTCCAAGTGTTTAGATGCCTACTATGTGCCAGGCACTGTGGACAAAGTAGGCAACAAGGAAACTCCCTGCCCTCATGAAGACTGCAGGAGACGGAAACCTATTTTTGGAACAAGATCCCTAACCATTAGTGGCTTTTTGAGAAGTGGTTTCAGAGAATAACACCTTATTTCACTACACCCTAAGGCCTACCATACTGAGTTAACTGGAATGGAATTGCATGTAGTATTTAACTTTTTAAAAGAAACACCAAATTTAGATATTCTGTTGTAATTACTAATTCATTTTTACCTACTCGTTTAACACCTTCAAACCTAATTAGGTAATCACTGGTAATTCACCTTCGTCAGAAAAGGCCTGCCCTGTGGCCAGTTTCGACTTGCCTATACGGACAATTGGGAGGGGCTCAAGAGCGCCTCCCCAGCCGGCGCCGTCACTGCAGCGAAAGGCGGCCCTTGGGCACCAGCAAAAGCAATGCCCGTTTTCACATTTCCGCTTGGGGTTGGCGGACGTGGAAGGATGTTTGGGGCTTAGTTCTAAATAAAATTTCCTATTTTAACAAACTAGATGTGCATTCAAGTCACAATCACATCCTCTTAACAACAAATCCTACATCTTTAACACCGACTCCCAGGTTTACAGAAGATCTAAACTAATGTGGATGGGCTCACACCGCGCCTAGGTCCTTGAGAAAAACCCCAGGCAGGCAGCGCCCCAGCTCAGGGTGCAAAGCAGCCTGGTGCCTCCTGACACTTCTCGAGACGGAGCTTCCCGGGAGAGTGGTTATAAATGCTCGCGAGCGCGCTTCTGGCTCCGGTCTGCAGTTCCCAGGCCGAGCCAGGGCGGGGCCCAACGGCTCCCAGAGCGCAGGCGGGAGCGCGGCCGCCGAGCACGTGCGCCAGGCAGGGCAGGGCACGGCCACGTGGGTCCCGCGCGCGGGCGTGGGGTACGGGCTCCCTTCCCCAACGGCCGCGCGGCCGCCCCGCCCGCCTTTGTCAGCCGCCGCCCCAGCCTCCCCCCAACGCCTCGCCGCCTCCCAAAATGGCCCCTCGTCAGGAAATGGCGCCGCCGCCCGCCCGCCCTCGCTCCTCAGGAAGGGTCGGCCAGCGCCCCAGCCCTCTGGGCGCCGCCGCCCGCCTCTCCCTCCGCCCGCTCCCTGGGCCCAACCCCGGCATGCCGCGGTCCGCCCGACCTCAAAGGAGACGCGGCCCAAGGGCTCGCCGTCGACGGCGATATCGAAGAACACGGTGGGGTTGACCATGGTTAGCAGCAGGCAACTCCAGGAAGCAGCAGCGTCTGCAAAGCCGCACGAGCCCGCTCGCCCGCCCTTTTTATATCAGATTCAGGCCCCGCCCACAGCCCGGTCTCGCGCCTCAGTCCTGGCCAATCGCGACTGCAGTTCGACCAGAATGACGGTGCCTCTGGCTTATGGGCGGAGGCCAGCGCCGGGAGAGCGGCACGGCGGGCGCGCGTGCGCGCTGACGCGCGGAGGCAGGTTCCCGCCCGCGGGCTCCATCGCGGTGGTTGCGGCGCGGGGTTCTGGGCGGGACCGCGGAGCGGAGCGAGGGGGATGGGTCGGTGCGGAACCGGGGAATGCGGGAGGACGCGCGCAATGGCGCGCACGCGGGAGGGTAACTGCAACGCGGTGGCTCCTCGGTCCCTGCTCCGCGACGAGGCGTGTCTCCCCATTGCACAGAGGGGGCAACTGAGGTGAACGCAGGCCTCAAGGTCGCACTGCCGGTCAAGGTCGCTCAGGATCCAGCGGCTAGACCCTATGCCTCCGCGGGCGGAAATGCAGACGGCGCGTTCCCGGGACCGCAGAGCCCCAGTGCGATCGTCTCATCTTGCCCCGGCGACCTCCGCGCCGGCTCTGGCCAGGCCACGTCAGGGAGGCGAGCTTGCCTTTGAGTATCTCCGTTTTCTCTAACCCGAGGATGGAATACAAGCAGTCCTTCCATCTGAGACAGGTTATGAAATGCTTTCAAAATGCCCTACTTTCCGAAAATATCTTGCATACGCTGCTCGAATTTTCCTAAGGAGGAAGCCGTGAAAACAGGAGCCTGACCAGGCTCTTAACCTGTGAAGACACATTGTGCACATTTTTGCCTTTTTTTTTCTTAAATCTCTGCCGCCACCTCCCCTACACACACACACACACACACACACACACACACACACACACACACACACACACCGCTTTCGGAGCAGAATTGAGTTCTGATTTCTGGATGAAAGAAGCCACAATTTAAAAGTGAATTCCTTCAGGCAAAGATGTTAATAATACGTTCATTAAAATTCACTTATGTGACTCGTCTTTGTTCAGAAAACCTTGAAAAGGGAATTTATATATCCTGGGCTGCCAGTTGCGATATTCAGGATGTTATTTAATGTCTCTAAAGCTCATTTTCTTCATCTGCAAAACCAGGATGGGGTTGGGGTGAGACAAAAATGAGGATTCGTCTGATAGATGAAGTTCAGTGTCTGGCCTCTTGCCATTGTTGATAACATCATGAGCCTACAAGTGCTAGCAATTTAAAGAATTTAAAGAGTGTTGTTTTGTTCTCATAACCACCCCATTTTATGGATGTGGAAATTAGGGCTCCAGCTTCTTACTAGAGTAATCCACTTATGAGTGTTAGCAGAGTCAGAACTGGAAAGTACTTTTTTTGCTCACTCCACATCACCCAGTGCTTTGCAATCTTGAGAAAGTTACTTGTCCTCATCTGACACTGAAAAAAATTACCTAACGCCATCAGGTATAAATTCTCTGAACTTCTCACTCCTCCATCCTGAAACTTGGAGCAGTTAGGAACTCCTCCTAAGAAATAAATGAATGCATGAATGCATAATAAAATAAACACATCCTTGTGACTTGTCTTCCCTCTTGAAACTGTTTGAAGCCCTGCCTTCTTTTCACCATCAACATTGTCACGGCAAGGTTCTAGGTCTCTTTACATTAGGGAGTGAGTGTACACTCAAGAATACAAATATCCAAGTGTTTCGTTTGTTAAGGGGGGAGCCAATGTTGTAGGGTATTGTTTTCTAGCATTATCTGTTGAACTGGACTTCCTAACTGTGAAATATCAGCAGACACAGAACCTCAGGAATGTAGGCCTGTCCATGCCTTATTTGGGTGAATCAGACCAAAAGCAAATCCAAATGAACTCAACGGTGCTCTGATCTGGCTAGCTGGAGGTGTTCTATACCAGCAAGCAGAACTCTGTAACATGACTGTAGTTTTTGTTCATATAACATCTTATAAACAATTGCTTACGTGTCTGAGCAAGAGAGAATGTAATGGAAAAAAAATCAGGGTATTCAAAAATGATAAAACAGAAGACTTTGGAAGAGGGTAACTTGTCTCCTCTGGCCCAAGGCCTAGCTCAGTATTTCTGCTCTGAAAGCTGAATGGAAACTGCTCCTGCTGAGACCATCAGAGACCTCGCAACCCACACACCCAGGTGCTTTTTGCAGGCCTATGCTGCCCTGCATCAGGCATGTTTCCTCACCTGCTTGGAAAGCTTCCTTTCCTTAATGTCTTTGACTTTCTGTCCCATTTCTTCTGTGTCTGACCATTTCCCCTTTAACTCACAGATTTCTCCTCTGTCAGAGTTGCACACTTTATCTTGTTTTGTTCCCTTACACACCCTCCAAGATCAACTTCATCCATTCCCATGGCTCAGATTCTCAGATAATTCTAAACCAAGCTCTCCACCCAAGCTCACTCCAGGTGGAGTCTCCCTGCCTACTCCCTCCCCGTAGATGAGACCCTTCTCCTTGTCCTCCCTTTCCCTAGGCCCCTTTCTCCCAGGCCTCCTCTCTCTCTCAGGCCTCCTCTCCTCCCCTTTTCTCCCCTCTTCTCCTCCTCTCCTTCCTCCTTCTCCCTAGGCCTTCTTTCAATCCCGGGCCTCCACCACCACCACCACCAAGCACCTCCCCCCTTGCCACTGCTTGGTCTTTCATAGCAACCTCCTAACCTGTTACTCAGCCCCAGTTTCTTCTGATACTTCCAGACTGGACGTTTTCAAAACCATCTGACTTTGTAACTCCAACGCTAAGCATGGGAGGGGGCTCCTGATCACCCACAGCATAGAATCTAAGCCACCCCTTCACAGTCTGGTCCCAACTTGCTTGTCCAGTCTTGTGGGCTGAACTTTCATCGGCCACACTGAATTTCTCATCCTTCCCTCCACTCCCCGCCACCACTGGCAGCTTTTCATGGCTCATGCCTCTGTTTATGCGGTGCCTTCCCCGAAATGTCATCCCCACCTCCACCAGGCAAAGCCCACCCTGTAGCCCCTTCTGGGAAGCCTTCCTTAGCTCTCCCAGAGCTCATCTGCCAACTACACCTGTTTCATTTGTGTGTACCGGATCCCTGTACCCTGCTGACATCAGAATTCAGTAAGAGTTTGTTAAATGAATGAATGAGTGAACATATGAATGAGATTAATAGCCCCACATGTGAGTGATGAAAGGGCCCTGGAGTGTGTCTCCTCCATGGGGCATGGGAATTAATTCACACACACTGCCCGCCTCTGAAGCCCTGTCCTGGCTTCCACAGTCCTCCTGCTTCTTGGCAGTCACCCCATGCATGGAAACATCCTAGCCCCACCATCGCACCTCTGCTGATACTGTCAGCATCCTCACTTCCTTCTCCCTGGATCCTTCCCCTCTCTTGGCCAAATTCTGTCCTGGTCCCCCATGTGGCCTCCTGAAGCCAGTCCTTGCCCCAGTGTTACACTTCCTCTCTCCCTTTACTGTCTTCCCGTTTCTCTCCTTCCTGGGAACAGCTCCCCTCGACCCACCAGGATCCTCTCTCCATCTGCCGTTCCCTCAAGCCATACCCTGTGGCCACCCTTCTCACAATGAACTCACTAGAGAGAATTTTGCACACTTCTCAATGTGTGCAGTCAGACTGCCGCCCCAGCCCAGGCCTCCAGGGACCTCTGATTTACAAACCCAAAGGACTCACTCTTTATGGCCTGTTGGCATTTGACGATACTGGGTTCTTAGCTCTAAGAGGCAGCCAGGTGCTGTATCAGGTAAGAATGTATTGAGTGGCAAGCCGCAGAAAACTCCATCAATAGTGGCTTAGACAGGAATTTGTCTCATACAATACAAAACCCAGAGGCAGAGCGCAGCTCAAAGGTGCTCTCAGTAGAATGGGCCTACTGAGTGGTGATCAGAAGTCTGAAAAGCCGTGTGGAATCACCGAAATTCCCTGGAAGCATGTGAAAGAATTCAGAATGCCTGTTAAATGCAGAAATGGTTGGAGAAAGACAGAAAAGACATTTATATAAATGAGGATTCCATCAAGTATAAAGGTGTTTAGAGGAAGAAACAAAAGAGACCTGCACACTACACCCAGGGAGGGCAGGGAGCACAGGTGAGTGGCAGGAAGGAAAACAGGTGTGTGCAGGCCCCAAGAATAGGAATCTTTCCACGGCAGACACCCAGGGGTGGCCAAAAGGACCTTGCCTACAGCTGGGCTAGAGTCTGGCTGTCACACATCTCAGGTTCAGGAGTTGTGATGCTTAAGAGAATTTGGCTTTTTAGAGTAATAGCCTATAATTCCATTTTCAAAGTAATACATAATTATTATTTATTACAGTTAAAATATATACAATTTTTTTCTCATGTTGGTTTATGTATGCATTTTCTTTTTTAACAGCTTTATTGAGATATAGTTTACATACCACAAAATTTTCTTGTTTTAGGCCGGGCGCTGTGGCTCACGCCTGTAATCCTAGCACTCTGGGAGGCCAAGGCAGGCAGATTATTTGAGCTCAGGAGTTTGAGACCAGCCTGAGCAAGAGCAAGACCCTATCTCTACTAAAAATAGAAAGAAATTAATCGGACAACTAAAAATATATAGAAAAAATTAGCCGGGCACATTGGCGCATGCCTGTAGTCCCAGCTACTCAGGAGGCTGAGGCAGGAGGATCACTTGAGCCCAGGAGTTTGGGGTTGCTGTGAGCTAGGCTGATGCCACGGCACTCTAGCCCCGGCAACACAGTGAGACTCTGTCTCAAAAAAAAAAAAAAAAAAAAAAAAATTCTTGTTTTAAACATACATTTCAATGATTTTTAGAAAATTAAGAATTGTACAAACATCATCACAATCTATTTTAGAAAATTTCTGTCACTCCAAAAAGAAATTTGTGCCCATTTTTAGGAACTCCCTGTTCCTGCTCAGTAACCTTATTTTAAAACATATAGGCCGGGCGCGGTGGCTCACGCCTGTAATCCTAGCACTCTGGGAGGCCGAGGCGGGCGGATCGTTCTGAGCCCAGGAGTTCGAGACCACCCTGAGCAAGAGCGAGACCCCATCTCTGCCAAAAATAGAAAGAAATTAATCGGACAGGTAAAAATATACAGAAAAAATTAGCCGGGCATGGTGGCACATGCCTGTAGTCCCAGCTACTCGGGAGGCTGAGGCAGTAGGATTGCTTGAGCCCAGGAGTTTGAGGTTGCTGTGAGCTAGGCTGACGCCACGGCACTCGCCCCCAGGCAAGAGTGAGACTCTGCCTCAAAAAAAAAATAAATAAATAAAACATATAGGTAGGCCAGCCACAGTGGCTCATGCCTGTAATCCTAGCACTCTGGGAGCCTGAGGTGGGAGGATCGCTTGAGGTCAGGAGTTTGAGACCAGCCTGAGCAAGAGCGAGACCCCCGTCTCTACTAAAAATAGAAAGAAATTAGCTGGACAACTAAAAATATATAGAAAAAATTAGCCGGGCATGGTGGCACATGCCTGTAGTCCCAGCTACTCGGGAGGCTGAGGCAGGAGGATCACTTGAGCCCAAGAGTTTGGGGTTGCTGTGAGCTAGGCTGACGCCACGGCACTCTAGCCCGGGCAACAGAGTTAGACTCTGTCTCAAAAAAAATTAAATTAAATTAAATTAATAAAAACATGTAGGTAAAGATTGATGTAGGCTTGTGATTTCCAATTGAAATATTACAAAGTTTATTGCATTTTAACATTCAAGACAATATTAAGTTCCACATATTTAAAAGTTTATCAGAGTTATTTGATACTCAGGGAGGTTTTCTTTGTTAATTTAAACAATTAAGTACTTTAAAAGAAATCAAATGTATTGCATTGACAAATGCAGTTTAAAATGTTAAAAGATTTTTGATTTTTGATTTTTGATTTTTTTAGAGAAAATGTCTTGCTCTGTGGCCCAGGCTGGGGTGTAGAGGCACAGTCATAACACAGCAGCCTCAAACTCCTGGGCTCCAGCGATCCTCCTGCCTCGGCCTCCTGATGATTCTAAGTGCAAACCACTGTGAAGATGCATTAAAGAGTTCAAATTTGCTATACTTAGACTCGTATGACTTGTAAGCTAAACTTAAAGCCCAGGAAAGAAGTAGGTTTTAGAAGTGTAGCTTTAATAAATTAAGTATCAATTGTTAACATATAATAACCCCCGAACAGTCTTTCTACATAAAAATCTACAGAACACAAAACTGTCACAACAGGTGCCCCAGGGACCTTGCTCTTTCCATCCCTAAATCCCTCATGACTCTGGATGGCTACCCCGCTGGCATGTGACATCCTGCAGGTTCGGGTTCAAGTTCTTCCGGCAGACAGGAAGACTAAGGAAGAAGGAAGAAGGGCAAAAGTCACAGATGGGAGCCACCACAGTCTATCCTGTTTTAAAAGCTTTCCAGGAGTCCCACGCAATGGTTTCCACTCTTAGCTGCAGGAATCCAGGAAGGTGACTACAGGTGATCCCCCAACAACACAGGTTTGAACTGCGTGGGTCCACTTACACACAGATTTTCTTCCCCCTTTGCCACCCCTGAGACAGCAAGACCAACCCCTCCTCTCCTCCTCAGCGACCCAATGTGAGGATGATGAGGATGAAGGCCTTTATGATGACCTACTTCCACTTAATGAATAGTAAATATACTTTCTCTTCCTTGTGATTTTCTTAATAACATTTTCTTTTCTCTAGCCTACTTTATTGTAAGAATAGAGTATATAACACATACAACACAAAATATGTGTTAATCAACCATTTATGTTATTAGTTAGGCTTGTAGTCAACAGTAAAGTATTAGTAGTTATGTTTTGGGGGAGTCAAAAGTTATACATAGATTTTCAACTACACAGAGGGTTGGCACCCCTAACTCCTGCATTATTCAAGGGTCAACTGTATTTGTTATTTTTTTAGAGATGGGGTCTTGCTGTGATGCTCAGGCTGAAGTGCAGTTGCTATTCACAGTTAAGGTCATTGCACAGTATACCTCCTCTAACTCCTGGGTTCAATCAGCCCTCCTGCCTCAGCCTCCCAAGTAGCCGCCCGAGTAGCTGGGACTATAGCGGCATCACCCCACCCGGCTGACAGTCAATGGTATTTTGATTGGTCATATGGCCACCCACACCACTCAGAGCCCTGTTAGTAAGGAGGAAGGCAAGAGGGAAGCCCCTGGGGTAGATAGCAGGTGGTGTCTGTATGCTTACAACAGCTGACTCAGCAGAAAAGGGAGAGACTGGGAGTCCTGGGCTAACCACAGCCCAGCAGAGCCCAGCACAGGCCTGGGGAGGACCCCACTGATGCCCCAGTGCCCTGGTGGGCCCCAGTTCCAAAGCATCACCCCCTCACCCACAGTGGTGCTGAGGTTGGGGCTGGGGGCCGGGAGTACCTGCTGAGACCAGCCCTTCATCTTGCAGGTTTTCACACTTTGTCTCCCTCTTGAGCTCTTCAAGTGGGGAGTTTCCCTAACAGAAAGGGTCACTATGGCCCCCAAAAACAGAAATGAGGCTTAGGATAGAGAACACCGAATTCTAGAAAGTGTTAGTTGCCATTATTAAGGTCAGTGTTTAATTCCCATGGCAGTCCTTTGAAGTACTGAAAGGACAAGTGGACAATGAAGACACTGTTATTATCCCTGTTTTCCGCAAGAAGAGACAAGCTCACCGAGGTTAAGTAGCTTGAGCACGATCACACCGCAGCCATGCAGAGGAGCCAGGGCTGACGCACATTTCCACCTGACTCTGGGCCTGGTGCTCATCACCACCATGCCACATCCTTAATTTTATTTAAATCATGGTAAAGTAGACTCAACATAAAATTTTCCATTTTGACTTTTTTTTTTTTTGAGACAGGGTCTCACTCTTTCGCCTGCCTGGGCTAGAGTTCAGTGGCATCATCACAGCTCACTGGAACCTCCAACCCCTGGGCTCAAGGGATCCTCCTGCCTCAGCCTCCAGAGTAGCTGGGACTGCAGGCATGCACCACCACACCTGGCTAATTTTTCTATCTTTGTAGAGACAAGGTCTCACGCTTGCTCAGGCTGGTCTGAAACTCCTGACCTCAAGAGATCCTCCTGCCTCAGCCTCCCAAAGTGCTGGGATTACAGGCGTGAGCCACCTCACCCAGCCATTTTGACCATTTTTAAGTGTGCTGTATCATTCGGTGACATTAAGCACATTCAAATTGCTGTGAAACCATCACCACTGTCTGTATCCAGAACTCTTTTCATCTTCCCAAACTAAAACTCCCCACCCGTTAAACACTAACTCTCGATTCCCTTCCCCCAGCTCTTGGCAACCCCCATTCCACTTTCTGTCTCTATGAATTGTACTGCTCTAGGGACCTCATGTAAGTGGAATCAGGCATCCAAGTTGTAGCCTGTGTCAGAATTTCCTTCCTCTTTAAGACTGGAAAATATTCCATTATAAGTATAAACCACGTTTTGCTTATTCGTTCATACATTGATGGACATCTGAGTTGCTTCCACCTTTTGTGCTATTGTGATTAATGCCACTACAAACATTGGTAAGTCCCTGCTTTCGATTCTTTTGGCAGTGTACCCAGGAACGGAGTTGCTGGATCAAACCCTACTTCTGTGTTCGTTTTTTGAGGACCCACCATACCGCTTGTTTACCAGGCCTATACCATTTACATTCCCACCAGGAATGCACAAGAGTTCCCATTTCTCCGCATCCTCTCATTATTCCATTTTTGGAAAAGAATATATATCATAGCCATCCAAACAGGTATGGAGTGGTAGCTCACTGTGGCTTTGCTTTGCATTTCCCTAATGATTAGTGAAGTTGAGCACCTTTGTGCTTTTGGCCATTTGTATATCTTCTTTGGAGAAAAGTCTGTTCGAGTTCTTTGCCCATTTTTTAATTGGATTGTTTTTTGTTGTTGTTGAGTTTTAGGGATTCCTTACCTATTTTGGATATTAATCCATTATCAGATACATGATTTGCAAATATATTCTCCCATTCTGTGTGTTGCCTTTTCATTCTGTTGATAGTATACTGATTGTTTTTTAAGAGTGCACAGGTTGTATTCATTTGTCTGCATCTCGTATTCGACTGCATGGGACCTCACATTTAGCTTTGGTGTGCCTTTGGGTCCTGCCACCAAATGTAAGGTCAACATTTTCCATGAGACCCCAGTTCTCCAGGCTCCTGGGGTGATTTTGGCAAAGCGGGCCCTGTGGTGACCACTGTATGGGTGATGGGAAACTTGCCCGTTCCCCTCAAAGTTCACTGAAAGATCAACTTACAATTAAGGCAGATTAATAAGAGAAAGGTTTATTTACCATGCGCATGGGGAGAGTCACAGAGTGATTACTCAATATCCCAGTGGGATCCAGATATTTTCACACCTGCCTTTTACAGGGGAGGGGGGGGGAATGAGGAGTACAGGTGATTCTGTTTACAGCTGACAAATGGCCCTAGGGAGGACAGATGGACGGGGGAGACAGATTGACTTGTGAATTAACCTGAGAGACTGGTATTGTGTTTAAAATGATTTGGGCCAGGTCTGGCTGCATTCTTGATCTTCTTTCCTGCAATATATTGAGGTAACAGGGAGAGGAAGGAGTCGGTTGCCCCTTTGATGGATCAGTCTGGTTTATGTAGATAGAGGGAAAGCCCCTTCCTGTGCTTTTTGGTCTCTAAAGGCCTTAATTCAAAATACCAAGGAGTCATATTTTGAGGTGAAATTTCCTGAGCTCTTTCACTTCCTTGGCTTTCGATGCTGAAGGCAGAACTGCAGCAGGCGTGGATGAGACAGGAGGGAAAACAGAGGGAGGGGAAGATTCGATCCTCTGCCCAGAGCAAAATGAAATGTGGGGCCCCTCATTCAAAAATTATCAAGAATTTCAAGACAGCAACAGCAAAGCATTAAACCAAGCCCAGGGCCCTTGTGAGCATGGGGCTTGGGCCTGCGCCAGCCATGCCACGCCCCAGACAGAGGACAGTGTGCACCCACCCACCCACTGTTGTCTAAGAGCCATCACCAGGTGTCTGTGGGAAAGATTGGAGGCCAGTCCAGAGAACCAGGAAGCCTATATGAGGCAGATGCTGGGGCCTGCAGGAGTCTGAGAGTGGAGAACAAGTACTAAGAGGCCTCCTAACTCAGGGGCCTTGCAGCGAGAGCCCAGGAGTGCCCCAGGGGAGGGGTGTGAGTGAGACCAGCCTGGAGGAGTGGGCACATGGGGCCTTTGCATTCTGGGAGCAAGGAGAAGTGACAGAGACACCACAGGTGTTCCCGGAGGCTACATGATTGCCAGGCAGCAGCCACCTACTGCTGGGAGCAGAATGGGACCAGAGATAGGCTGCCCTGCCGAGGCGCAGGTGCACAGGGCTGATTGTGACAAACCCTCTAGACGCTGGGATGCCAGCCCTACTAAAGGAAGCTGTCCACCCTCAAATACTGTGCTGCCCGTGGTGAGCTGAGTTTCACAGCAAAGTCCAGACCCAGCTCCCTGCAGACCAGATGACTGAACCCCAACACCAGCAGCCTGCGGGATGTGGATTACACAGCTCTCCAGGCCAAATTGCTGTTTACTTCGGTCTCCAGTAGTCTTTTACACACAATGCCTAGCATTTAATTCCTCCTGCCTGGCTGCCTTCAAACTGGGTAGTCCTTGACTTTTTCCTGCCTTCAAACTGAAACATCAGCTCTTCCCAGGTCTCAAGCTTGCTGGCCTTTGGACTGGAACTCAAAGCTGGGTCTCCAGCTTGCCAGTGCACCCTACAGATCTTGGGATTTGTCAGCTTCCATAATCATGTGAGCCAATTTCTTATAATAAATCTCTTTTTATGAATGTGTGTGTATAAAAAGGTATATATATATATAAGAGAACCCTAATACAGACACCTGAAAAACCAAGATAATGTGACACATCATCTAGAGAAGCAAGAGCCAATCGAAGCGGATCCACAGATGGCCTGCATTGTCAGACAGAGACAGTAACCGTGAGAAATGTCCAGCAGGATGTAGCGCACAGTGGGGAGGGCACGCACGGAAGGTGGGGGGCCTGCTTGCCCCTTCCACCATCTGAGGACTCAGTGAGAAGTTGCCATATTCGTGAAGGTGCTCATGGGTCTACAACTGGAGTGAGCCTTAGGAAAGCCCAGCTGACATTCCCCTAGAGCTGCTAATGTTCACCCTGTGAACACCCTGTGAGTGTGTGTCTGGGTGGTTGGAACATGTTGGGCCAGGATGTTATCTGATGAGACCTGATTCAGAACCAAGAGCCAGCTGACTCTCTGAGCCTTACTTGGAATTCCAGAGGGCCATGTGCCCACAAAAGACCCTGGCCCTCGGGGGCATCCTTCAGGCACAGCTAGTCCTGGGGTGTGGGAGCAGCTGCCTCCTGGCCTGCTGTTTGCTGCTGTCCATGCCGGCCCTCTGCCACCCTCCCTCACTGCTTCATTTGATTCATGCATCGGTGTTTGAGCTGTGAGTTCCGTCTCACCTTCTGTTTCACTGCCACTCAAAATCCTGAGACAAGACTCACAAACTCAGCAAAAGTCTTTCTGTCCTTCCCTCACCTTGGGCTGGGCCCACGGCCCTTGGCCTCTCAGCCACTTCCAGCGCTGTCTAGTCAGGCCCTCATCTGAATCATCACTGATTCTTGGCTGGGAGCACACTCTGGGCCACAGCTCACACCTCTCCCAGGGTGCCCAGTGTAACTCTTCTCTGTTTCGGGCTAGAGCAAAGCCTGGGTCCTCATCCCCAGAGGATCTCTCTCTTCTGCTTTCAGCAGGAATCTCCACGGGTCCCCTCCCTCCTCAGGACTATAGACTTCCACTGGGGACCCAGAGCAGGCATGCCATAGATGAATTCCATAAACCCCACCCCACGGGAAAATAGTTGTTAGGGAAAATAACCCCACCCTGGCAAGTAACCATGAAGCGTCCCTCTCAGACTGTCAGCGTGGGTGGCCTGGTCAGGCTGGGAGGGAAGGGGCATCCTGTGGCTCCACTTGCCTCCACATTTCCAAGCCTCTGCTCATTCAGTAGACATCCACGAGCCCATATACATTTTCCTTCCTCCCAAGCCCGAGGCTGGCACGCTGAGCTAGAGGGGTACACCCCTCCCAAGTGCCAAGCCTGTGCTGAGACTCAGGGCGGGGGTGTGCAGAAATGCAGGGTATCTAAGGGCTGTGAAATCACAAGAGAGGCAGCGATCATGTGGATGGGGCGGCTGCTGTGTGCCAGTTCAGCATCCTTGTTCCTTTCCCTGCTAACAGCACCCCAATTCCCTTTGGGGAGCCCCTTGCCCAATACGTGTGTTCTGGGTAGAGCTGACCTTACTCTTAGCTGCAGGATGGGGCAGTTGCTTGATTCTGGCCTGTAAAAATGATGGTGTTTGGCTAAGGATGGGCACAAACTCTTATCTGGCCAATACAAACCTTCCCCAGGAATTTTGCTGAAAATATTGGGAAAGAGGCTCCCTTTCTCCTGGGATTACTGGATATGGTCCTCACTCCAGGGTGTTCAGAAGGCCTCCTCCCTGGCTGGGTTGGAGTGCCAACCTCTCCCAGACTGTGCCACCTCTCCAGGGCTGTGCCACCTCTCCAGGACAGTGCCACACCTCTCCAGGGCTGTGCCTTGGCTCTGCTCTCAGTACTCAGCAGCTGTTCTCTCCTAGGCCTCTCGTCTCAGTCTGCCAGGACCAGCTACATAACTTCCAGGCCCAGTGCAAAATGAAAATGTGGGCCCCTTATTCGAATGTTCTGAAGAATTTCACGACAGCAATAGCAGAGCATTAACCCTGGTGCCGCCCTTCTAAGCGAGGGTCCCATGTGATGGTGTCAGTTGCCTGCCCAAAGCCAGCCCTGCCCTCCCCATACATGCAGCTTGAGCTGTAGCTGAGGACCCAAGGGGAATGGCCAGCCAGGTCCAGCACTTCTTTGTGGCCCTCTCTTCTCTGGGACCCTGTGCCCCAAGTCCCAACTGCCTGGGCAGCCCTAGATTCAGCCTCTTCTGCACTCCATGAGGCCTCCACCCTCAGGACCCCATTTCCCAGCTCTGTGCTTGGCCGATGGCAGAGGAAGCAGTGGGGCCTCCCCAGAGCCCTCACTTCTCCCAGAGAGCACAGTTCCGGCTGACCAGTGGCTAAAAGTTGTTGTTTCCTATGTCCAGTGTTGACAGGAGGGCAAGTTTCACACCAGCTACTCTGTCATGATCAGAACTAGAATCTGAGTGTCTTTGCTCACATTTAGTTTTGTAAGGGATAAGACAGAAAAAGAAAAAAGAAGTAGAATCTGAGTGTCCTGTTTGAAAGATGTAGGTTTCTGTACCAGCCATAAATTTTGGTTACAATCAACAGAGACCAACTTAGCTAGAGTTGGTCTCTGTTGGAAGGCTCTCTAGGAACTCACAAATTCAGTGGGAGGTCAGGAAGTTCAGACTCAGAAAATGGGCAGGAACTAAGGGCACCTACTGTGCACATGGTACAGGTGGCATTACCCGGAAGACCAGCCCAGGAGGGATAAGCCCCAGACTCCAGCCACCCTACGCCACTGTTCAGCCCCTGACCGGCTGCACCTACAGCACCCCGCTCATAGCACGGGAGCCCAGCCTGCGTGCCTGCTGTGGCTGCCATTGTGGGAAGTCCTAGTCCCAATCCTCATGCACTGGGGGGCCCCTTGTGGGCAGGGGTCCGGGCATGAGGAGCCACACAAGTGGCAAATGTCTTTCTAGACTTACCTGTGCACAGAGCATTTCTGAAAGACCATACAGGAATCCTTCCTGCTTTCCACCCAGCTACAATGTTTTGTTTTATTTCTCTAAATCAATAAAAATAATTATGAATATCACTTGGTATTTTCATTTTTAATATTTATTTTTATTTTTATTATTTTTTGAGACAGGGTCTCACTCTGTCACCCTGGCTAGAGTGCAGTGGTGTCATCATAGCTCACTGCAACCTCAAACTCCTGGGCTCAAGCGATTCTCCTGCCTCAGCCTGCCAAGTAGCTGGGACTATAGGTGTATATTGCCATGCCTGGCTAATTTTTCTATTTTTAGTAGAGACGGGGTCTTGCTATTGCCTAGGCTGGTCTCAAACTCCTGGCCTCAAGAGATACTCCCACCTCGGCCTCCCAAAGTGATGGGATTACAGGTGTGAGCCACCTCGCTCAGCCTAACTGGTATTTTTAAATATGAAAGATGCCAATTTTTAAAATTGACTTCATTTTTTAGAGTAGTTTTAGATTCACAGCAAAATTGAAACTTGTATGCTATAATCCCACCATTATGGTATTATACAGAGTATTTTCACAGCCCTAAACACCTTCTGTGTTCTTCCCGTTCATCCCTCCCTCCCCCTGACTCTTAACAGCCACTCATTTTTTCACTGTCTCCATAGAATTTTGCCTTGTCCAGAATGTCATAGACTTTGAATCATGCACTATGTAGCCTGTTCAGATGGGTTGCTTTCACTTAAAATTATTTGTTTGATATTCCTTTGTGTCTTTTCACAGTTTGATAGCTCATTTCTTTTTCTTTTTCTTTTTTAATTTAAAGAAGGGGTCTCACTCTGTCACCCAAGCTGGAGTGCAGTGGCATGATCATATCATTGCAGCCTCAAACTCCTGGCCTCAAGTGACCCTCCTGCCTCAGCCTTCCAAGTAGCTGGGACTACAGGCATGCACCACCATGCCCGGCTCCTCATTTCTTTTTAGTGCTGAAGAATATTCCATTGCCTGGAAGAACCACAGTGTGTTTCTCCATTCACCTGCAGAAGGACATCTTGGTTGTTCCAGGTTTTGGCAATTATGAATAAAGTTGCTATAAACATCATGTGCAGGTTTTTGTGTGGACATGTTTTCAACTCATTTGGGTAAATACCAAGGAGCACCATTGCTGGGTCGTATGGTAAGAGTATGCTTAGTTTTGTAAGAAACCACCACACCGTCTTCCAAAGTGGCTGCACCATTTGCATTCCCTCCAGGAATGAAGGAGAGTTTCTGTTGCTGTGCTGTTTTATTTACTTATTTTTTTAACTTCTTATTCATTTTTTTTGTACCATGAGTGTGTATTTACTATACAGAAGCAGCATTTCCACCCAGGTTGCAAACTGCCCGAGACTGAATGTGACACTTCATTGTGAGATGACCACTGGGCCTCCCAGTTAACTCCACTGCTAATGGGGATGGTCTCGCTGTTCTTACTTCGGGCTCCTGTGGGCATAGTTGGGAAAAATGCAAAGGGAGAACACAAAAGAGCAGCTTTCTCTACAAAGAGGAACTGGAAGAGCAGGTTGGCTCAGGTGCTGGAAGCCAGGAGCTCAGGATCCTCCTGCTTCTCCTCCAATCTCTGTGGTCCTGTGCGGCTCCAGTCGGGAAGAGCTTTGGCTTCAAGACAGAAAACACTGAACAACACTGGCTCCAACAGCATGGACGTCTACTGCTGTCAGCTCAGTCCAGGCCATTGTTATGGCCACACAATCCCTGGAGACCCAGGCCCTTGTCATCTTTTTGCTCCAGTCCCTCAACATTCAGCATCCACCTGGAGGTCAAGTACTGCATCACATCCACATTCCAGCAGCAGGGAGGAGAAGCGGCGCAGAGGGGGCACATCCCTCCCTCTGCGGAGACATCCTTGGTGTCAACGCCCCCACTGACGTCCCACACAGAGCGGCCAGAGAGCTGCAAAAGCATCTGGGGGCTGGGCACAGTGGCTCACACCTGTGATCCCAGCACTTTGGGAGGCTGAGGTGAGAGGATCATTTGAACCCAGGAGTTTGAGACCAGTCTGGACAACATGGTGAGATCCTATCTTGCCAAAATATAATAATAGGCTGGGTGCAGTGGCTCACAAGTGTTATCCAAGCACTCTGGGAGGCCGAGGTGGGAGGATTGCTTCAGCTCAGGAGTTCGAGACCAGCCTGAGCAAGAACAAGACCCTGTCTCTACTAAAAACAGAAAAAAATTAGCCAGGTGCGGTGGCACACGCCTGTAGTGTCAGCTACTCGGAGGCTGAGGCAGGAGGATCGCTTGAGCTCAGGAGGTCACAGTGAGCTATGATTGTGCCACTGCTCTCCAGCCTGGGCAACAGAGAGAGACCCTGTCTCTTAAAAATCCCCCAAACAACAACAACAACAACAAAATAAAGCACTTGGGGAGGAGGGAGCCTGTTCTCCTGGTCAGCCAAGTGCCCAGCTGAAAACCAGAGTCATTACCACCAAGGCAGAGGGAGCCAGCAGGATTTGGGAGGTGCCTGGCAGTCCTTGCTATGCTGCACTTGAAGGTTCTTCCAACAGTGGCCCCCTGACCCCGTGCTGTGACCGGGCCTCACTCAGTTATCAATCCTATCACAGCAGACTGGCGAACACTTCCTTAATCAAACCAGCAAATATTCACTGGACGCCTGTGCGTGTCCCATGCCAGCCCTGCAGGGCACACTTCCTTAGCCAGGACGTTCCCAGGCCTAGTGGCGATGGTAACTCTCACACGAGCCGCACGGGAGGCGCTGGCCACGCCGGGTGTGGCTGGTGGGAGCCTTCCGGGTGGACTGTCAGATGCACTCACAGGAAATGGTGCCGCTCCCAGGTGTTCGAGCCGTTCATTCCAGGGTTACTCTCGTCGACAAATATGGTCAGCCATGGAGAATGTCAGTTTAGCTGGGAAAACAGATGAAAAACAAAAGGTCTCCTCTGGCCAAAAACATTTAATCAGGCTCTACACCTACCGTCCAAATGACAGGAGACACAGTGATAAAGGAAAAAGTACATCACGTCAGGAGAGGACGCTCAGGGGACATTCTTTAAGTCAACTCCTGAACTGTGTGAAAAGATCAATGTAATGAAAAAAAAAAAGGACTGTTTTAGATTAAAAGAAACTAAAGAGACACAACCACCAGATGAAAAATGTGAACCTCGACTGGACTCTGGATTGAAAAAATAAGGTACGACTGGGACATAAGAACGTAACAGATGACGGGATGGAACTACAGTCAGTCCTTCACATCACGGGTTCCCCATCCACAGATTCAACCAGCCTCAGATCAAAACAATGTGGGAAAAACCCCAACAGTAAAAAAATAGTAATACAACGATAAAAAAATACAAGTAAAAATACAGTATAACAACCATTTACATTGTATTAGGTACTATAAGTAATCTAGAGATGATTTAAAGTGCACAGGACTGGGATGGGTAGGGGGAAGGGGGACAGGGAGAGATTTGTTAAAGGATACAAAATTACAGCTAGACAGAGGAGCGAGTTCTAGTGTTTCTGTATCACTGCAGGATGAGTGCAGTCAACAATAATCTATTACACAGTTTCAAATAGCTAGAAGGAGGATAGTGAATGCTCCCAACGCAAAGAAATGATAAATGTTCAAGATGATGGATATGCTGATTGCCATGATCTGATCAGTATACATTATATCTATTAAAACACCACTATGTACCTCATAAATATGTACAATTATTATATATGTCAATTAAAAGGATAAAATAAATTTTAAAAATATACAGAAGGATGTACATAGGTTATATGCAAATACTATACCATTTTATATAAGAGACTTGAGCATCTGCAAATTTTGGTATCCACAGGGAGTCTTGGAACCAATTCCCTGGAGGGATGGCTGTATTGTTAATTTTCTTAGGTGTGATAATGGTGATGTGGTTATACAAGAGAACATTCTTATTTTTCCAAGATGCATGCTGAAGTGTTTAGAAATTAAGTATTTATTTTTTCTGCAACTTACTTTATAAGGTTGGCAACAAAAAAAATGTGAGCGTGTATATTCCAAAATATAGATATATGGGAAAAGACAGTGTGTTCAATAAAGCGATGTGGCAAAATGTTAACAATTGGTGAATCTCAAGGCTATGTGGGTGCTCATTGCACTATTTTTTTGTTTGTTTTAGAGACAGGTCTCACTATGTTGCCCAGGCTGGCCTTGAACTCCTGGCCTCAAGCGATCCTCTCCACTTGGCTTTCCAGAGTGCCGGGATTATAGATGTGAGACACCATGCCCAACTAAATAAAAAGTTGAGGCTGGGCTCAGTGTCTCACACTTGTAATTCCAGCACTTTGGGAGGCTGAGGCGAGAGGATCATTTGAAGCCAGGAGTTTGAGACCAGCCAGGGCAACATACCGAGACCCTGTCTCTACAAAAAAATTTTTTAAAAAACTAGCTCGGTGGGGTGGTGTGTGCCTGTAGTCCCAGCTAGTTGGGAGGCTGAGGCGGGAGGGTCACTTGAGCCCAGGAGCTTGAGGCTGCAGTGAGCTAGGCTGACGCCACTGCACTCTAGCCTGGGAGACAGAGTGAGACCCTGTCTCAAAAAATAAATAAATAGATAGATAAAAAGTTGGGAAAAATAATCACCCCACTATTTAATCGATCAGTTATGATGGGAATGTGAAAGGCAGTTCACAGAGTGGATCGAAACTTCAGGAAGAGACCCCAACTTATTCTGGAAGCAGAGGGTCCCCTACTCACCAGCAATGGCATGTCAGCTGAAACATGAACCAGAAGGCAGAAGGGGAGGAATGGGGCAAGGGGGAGGTTGCTGGGAACTGCAGGGTCAAGAATTTGGCTTTTGGCCCAAGGGCAATGGGAGGCCACCTGTACCCCCTCCTCTGATAACTGTCCCCCTCTTCTTGGGCCATGTTCCTGGCCCTGCTCTAGGTGTGAAGGTGGCCCCATCCAGCTAAGCCAACCAGGGCCCATCCTTGGAATTTTAAACTTGGAACCAGAAAGAGAATGATCAGTCAGTACCTTCTCTGTGGTGAATCAATGAGAAGTGAAGCTTAGGAGCTCCAGGCCCCAATTACACAGAAGCAGTGGGTCTGAGATTGCAGCTCACAGAGAGGCTGAAAGGTCATCCTGGAGGGATGCCTGCCCATGTCCAGCTGCCTGTAGGGCCCTTGGTGGCCCTTTCAGGACTGCTATTTTGAGCCCCTTCCTTCCTAAGCTGGATTAAATTGGTTGCTGTCACTTGCAACCTAATGAGTCTCAGATAATGCACCATGAAAAGATTCACATGGGGGGGGGGTGACCTGGCCAGAGAAGAGCTGGAGTGCTGGAGGCTGGGGAGGGGTGCCCGTTAATCCTCCCTTCTGGATCATAACTGAAAGGATAAACAGGAAGAGCCTACAGTTAAATTAAAATAAAAACATAAACTTTAAGTGAGGGCCAGTTAACAACAAGACGCAAACCCTAAGATTGACTTACCTAGTTTCAGAAAGGGTGAAATTAATCTCTGGTAACAGGGCCAGCACAGTGATGGCCGTGGGGATGGGGTTCAGTTTGGGAGGGCAGGTACACAGGTGTGCACACTAACCAAAACTCACTGCTCTTCACATCTGTGCATTTCACTCTAAGAGAATGTTTTAAAAATCAATCAGGCAAGTGGCCAATAACCTCCAATACAAAAAGTAAACTGTAAAAAAAGCAGACAGACAAGAAAAAAGGTGTCAGTGGTCCCTGGGCTGATTAAACACTTCCTCAATCATGTCTAGAGATTTCTCTGATTGCACTGATGTCCCTGGATTCTCTCTTTGAACCAATGTGGGTCACAGGCCATCCTGAACCAGTCCCCAGGGCAGGCAGGATGGGCTGTCTTTATGGCCACCCAAGCTTGGAAGCTTCAAAGGGTGGCAGGAGGAGACGGACAGTGGGTGCAGTTAAAGGGGGCTGAGCTGGCAGCACTCCCTGTGGGGGAGGGACACGGGAGCTGTCCCCCCACGTGAGTTAGGAGGGGTTAGGGAGAATTGGAGAAGGACTGATGTCCTTTCTTCTTTAACATTTGGTAAAAGTCACCATCTGGTTCTGGGTTTTTCTTTGTTTGGAAGCTTTTGATGACTACTTATTCTGCCTCTTTATTTGTTACAGGTCTGTTCAAAATTTCTATTTCTTCATGAGTTAGTTTTGGTCATGTCTTTCTAGGAATTTACCCATTTCATTTTGGTTATCTATTAATGATTCGTTGGCATACAATGTTCATAGCACTCTTATTATCCTTATTTCTGTGAGATTGGTACTAACATCCCCACTTTCATTTGATTTTAGTTGTTTTTGTCTTTTTTTCCCTCGATCTAAAAGTTTGTTAAATTTGTTGACAACCTAACTTTTCTTATGTCGATTCTCTATTTGTTTTCTTCCACCCACCCCCCGCCCCCTTAATCCTCATTATTTCCTTCCTTCCACTAATTTTGGGTTTAGTTTGTTCTTTTTCTAGTCCCTAAAGGTGTAAAGTTATGTTACCGATTTGAGATCCCTTTTTTTTACTTTTTATTTCATTAGGTTTTTTTTAGAGACAGGGTCTCACTATGTCACCTAGGCTGGAGTGCAGTGGCACAATCATAGCTCACTGCAGCCTCCAACTCCTGGGCTCAAGTGATCCTCCTGTCTCAGTCACCTGAGAGCTGGGACGATAGGGCGCACACCACCACGCCTGGATATTTTAATTTTTTCATAGAGATGGGATTTCACTATATTGCCCACACCAGTCTTGAACTCCTGGACTGAAGTGAGCCTCCTGCCTTGGTCTTCCAAAACGCCGGGATTTGCAGGTGTGAGCCACCATACCCAGCCTCTTGTTTTTTAATGTATTTACATCTATAAATTTCTCTCTTAGTACTGCTTTCACCGTATCTCATAAAGTTTGGCGTGTTATGTTGTTTTCATTAACCTCAAAGTATTTTCTAAGTTCCCTTGTGACTTCTTCTTTGATTCTTTGGTAAAATGTGTTGTTTAAGTTCCACATTTTTGTGGATTTTCTGGTTTTCCTTCTGCTGTAGATGTCTAGTTTTATTCCATTCTTCGATAAGTCTCCGACTTACTGAGACTTGTTTTGTGGCCTAACGTGTGGTCCGTCATGAGAATGTTCTCTGTGCACTTGGAAAAAGCACGTGTGCTCCACGGCTGCTGGGAGGAATGTTTGGTAAGGTCTAGTCGTAATACTTGGCACATACACAGAACGTGTGTGACACAGGAAGCACTGCTGACCTTGAGGGCCAGCACCTCACCCCCACCTTTGCTCTTCCCTGAGCACACCCGTTCTCTGTCCACAGGTAAGCACTGTATTGTGCGGATTCCCATGCTTTCTTCCCTCAGTTTTAGCACACACGTATGAATCCCATACAATATATATTTGAAGTTTTATAAAAATGGCATCAGCTGCGCATGGTGGCTCACACCTGTAATCCCAGCACTTTGGGAGGCCAAGGCAGGAGGATCACTAGAGCCCAGGAGTTTGAAGCTGCAGTGAGCTATGATCGTGCCACTGCACTCTAGCGTGGGTGACAGAGCAAGACCCTGTCTCTAAATAAAAATGGCGTGATGCTGTGTGAACTTCTACGTCTTGCTTTTTCAGTCCATATTGTTTCTGAGACGTGCTCATGACAGGTCACAGGGCTGCACTCTCCATGCGCTGCTTCCTAACATTCCGGACCAGTCTTTCCTCAATCGTTTTTCCACCCTTGGGAGGAAGGGCTTCTGGGTCGTTTGCAGGGTTTTGCTTGTCCCAGTCTCCTGGGTTCTCCATTCCTGGGGATGGAAAAACTACCGTGCCCGGCTCACTGTCAGACACCACTTGAGAAAGGGCCCCTGGCCCCCACTGCCCCCGGCAGACTCTGGCTGAGTGGGACCACGCCTCGCCCTGTCTCCGGCCTCCAGCGCCAGGAGTGCGTACGCTGCTGCTGCTCCTCGCACCTCTCCTCACTTCCGTTCCCTTGGCCAGAGGGCAGAAAAGTTGGGAACAGAGGCTTTGTAAAGGGTCAAGAAGCCCACCTCTGTGGTCTCAAATGTGGATGGCACTCAGTGGCCCTGCCCACACCAGACACCTCCCTCCCCCAGCGTAGCCTGGGCAGGCCTTGGCTGCCAGCCTGAGGGTGCCCAGCCCCTCCTCCCCGCGCTCCTATTTTCCCCGGCAATTCCCGCCTCTTCCACTGGATGGGAAGCACTTCAGGGCCCAGGACAGGAAGAGGGGGTGACTGAGACCCCACCAACTCAACAGGCACATGGTGGCCAGGACACAGCTCTGCATTCTAGGGCAGCAAGCAAACAGCAGCCTCCCAGGGACAAAGCCCAGAGCTGGGGAGGCCCTTGGTGGGGCTGGGGCTGGCGCTGCCAAACAGCTGGCTTCCTGCCCCAGGGCACCCTCCGGGAAGGTGACATGGTGGCAAATGTCTCTTCTGGGCAAGCCTGGGACACTTCACCAAACAGCTCTCCAGTTTAAGCCAACTTGGAAAATTCCAGGCAAAGGGAAATTTACCATGGGGCAGGAACAGCTGAGCCTTGGCTTGGAACATCCAGAGCTTGACCTGGGGCTTGAGAGCCAAAGGAAGGTCACCCTAGTCCCCAGGGCCAACACAGGCCTTGTGGGCACAGAGGCTCAACCTCCAGACAGGTTGCTGGCTCTCGGGGCAGACCATAGCCCCCGGGGACACAAAGGAGGGACTCGGCCAGGCCCACCAAGAGGGAGTCCTTTAATAGAGCTCAGCACAGACAGGAGACATGACGGGGCCCAGGCACCCTGCTCACTCAGGCTGGGCCCTGAGCCAACAGATGCAGTGGCTTCCTCCTGCTCCATCCGGTGCGCCCACAGGGTGGAGACAAGAGGTGGCTTTAAAAACACAGCTGTACTAATTCTTCACTTTCACAGCAAAGGGGAACGTGGGAGAGCAGCCCGCTGGAGAGTTCTGACACAGAGCTGAGTCTGAGAGCCCACCCATCCCCGATGGGCCAAACCTTGCTGTCCCTCCCCATGGAGGAGGCAGTCTACAGGCGGCGGGAAGGAGCAGAACACACAGGGAAGCCCGGGGCTGTACGAGAACATGCTGACTTAAATAGCTTTCCCCTCCTTTCCAGCTGTTAGTGTTTCTACACTATGTACATTGTTGTGCTTTATAGCTCCCCGCCCCGCAGCCTCTGCCCGGAGCTCAGAGTGGGGAGAGGAGCCCGACACCACGTGCGCGGCTGTGCTGCCAGAGAGCTCCAGGCCCCCAGAAGGCTGGTGTCCAGCGCGGTCCCAAGAGCTGGGCTGCCGGGCGCAGATGCTGTCGGTGCTGCGGGCCCAAGGGACAGAGCCAGCCCCGCCACATGGCTGGCTGTGCCTTGTCAAGGAGGAGATGAAACAGAAGGGTCAACGCTGGACAAGATGCAGGCTAGGCGGGAGCAGGCAGGGCTGGAGGAACGAGGTGCAAGGCCGTGAGACGGGGCTGTGAGGTGTGTGTGGACGCAGCTGGACAGGGCCGGGCAGGGGCAGCCCAGCAAAAACCGTTCCGCAGCAGTGAGCCTGGTGGGAGGAGGGTGGTGAGGGCCACCAGCCTGGGCCCCTCCCTCTGAGCACAGGCTGCTTCCGGTTCAGGGGCAGGGCCGGCTCCAGGTGTGTGTTGGGGGGGAGATTCAGGGAGGACCACCATTTATCCCATGGAGCTGGGCGTGAGGGGCAGGGCTGTGGTGACATCTGTGAGTGTGTTCCCATCAGGCCAGGGGTTAACACAGGATTAGTTGTTCTCAAAGAGAGAGAGCAGATCATCATTGCTGTTTGTGGGGAGGTCGGGCGGGCCCAGGTAGGACAGTAGCTCGTCCGGGTTGGTCAGTTCTGGGAGCAGCTGAGGACAAAGCAGACTCTGTCAGCGGCCATCCTGCCACTGCAGTGCATTCTGGCTCTGTCCCCAGGCCCAGCGGGGATGCTGAGCAGTCCCACTCACCCCCCAGGCTGAAAGCATGCTGCAGCCTGGGATCTCCCTGCAGAAGGCTGCCCTGGGACCAGGAATAGCTCACGACATGCTGTGAGACACCACCAGGAAACAGGGTGCCCGCCTGGGGTAACCCAGCTGCTCTGTGCACTAGGGGTGCACAGGCCTGCAAGGGGATCCCCAACATGATTCCCCAGGTGAGTGCAGGTGGTAGAATTCCAAGCCCCTAGGATTTTCTGCTTTGAGCTGCTCTTTCTAATTTTTTCCATGTTGAACTTCAATGAGTTTCTATTATGGTCCAGAGACAGTCACTCTGTCTTTCATGCTCTGAGTCTGGACTCCCACACCACCTGTGAGTCAAGACACAG
Organism: Indri indri; assembly: GCA_004363605.1. Classification (NCBI taxonomy): domain Eukaryota; kingdom Metazoa; phylum Chordata; class Mammalia; order Primates; family Indriidae; genus Indri; species Indri indri. The sequence goes on from RJWJ010009484.1 coordinate 31,991, forward strand.
CTACTGAACAAACGGACGAGTCAGATCAGACTCTAGGGACTGTGCTGTCAGCTTCCAGCCTGGTCTTTTCTGAGGACCCCACTCAGGCCTGCCACGGCATGCAGCCCCCGGGGGCCAGGCCACTCACACCCACACACGTGGTACCTCGCCCCCCGCCCCCTACTCCCAATTTGTGAACCAAAGAGTGGCTCTTCCTGAGGGGTTACTGTCCTCCCTCCTACAAAACTCATGGACCCTGGGGCAATGGACACACCACCTCCAGCCCTGGCTCCCACGCACTCCCCAGCTCAGGGCCTAGTACTCACGTCCAGAGCTGGTTCTGTGGCCTCCCCTGCCCCGGACATGCTGGGAGGCCCCATCACGCCCGTGGCAGGACTGAAGGCCAGCTCGCCGGTGGGCCCCAAGCTTGCTTGGCCCAGGGGCTGCCGGGATGCTGGGGGAGGGTTTGGATGGTGCAGTTGGGGACCTGGAGGAGCCCCAAGGTTGGAGGGGTGCAGCCCCGGCGTCCCAGGATTGTGGGCAGGGTCCAGGTGACCAGCCGGTGCCATCTAAGGACAGAGAGGAACTTATTTAAACAGGCCCAGGGCCTCCTCTGGGGAGACAGGCCCCCTTGGCCCCTCAGCATAGCACTGACCTGGCCCGGGAGGCAAGAAGCAGACTTCTCTGGAGTCAGGAGGCTGCTGGGAATGTCGGCCTGGTAGGAGATGGGGGGTGGCCCCGGGGTGAACTCAGCAAGGGTTGGGGTGCTGGGTGTGGTGGGTGGGAAAGACTCAGGGAAGGTCCCAGGTCCCAGGAAGCTGGAACCTGCAAGAGGAGAGTCAGGGCCTGGGTGAGGGCTGGGCAAGGCTGGCGTTGGCAGAGGTGCCAAGAGGGAGCTGGCTGCAGTGCGGGTGGGACTTGCAGCGCTCACCCATAGACAGCAGCAGGTTTTGTGGAAGTTGCTACTTGAAAAGGGACATTTCCTCTCATTGCTGCCAGGGAGAACTGGCCTTGGAACATTGCTAGGAGTGAAGGCCTCGGGAATTACAGGAATAGGACCTGCCATGACCAAATGTGCCACACGTGTGGGCTGGGTCCCAGACGGGGGTCAGACAGGGCCAGTCTGTGGAGGTGTCCCAGCCAAGAGCCCCTTCAAACCGGGGGAAGAAGGGCAGGCCCCACTGCCTGCTTCCTAGAGCCATGGTCAAGAATGTGCCCTCACCACCATGTCCCGAGGGCCAGACGTGCAGGAGGACAGGTTCCCGCAGCATATCTTGGTTGAAAACATTTACAAAATAGGCTCACGGCCTCACAGTGACTCTCTCAGGTGAGGAGACTGGTCTGGAGAAGACGAGTCACTTGCCCAGAGTCATCTGAGGTCCAAGGCTGGGCCCACCGTACTCACCCTGGCTGGGGTAGTCGCTGGGGGCAGGGGCTGAGGGGGGTTGCAGGGGGGCAAAGGGGGCTGCGCTGGGGCCCAGGGCAGCGATCATCTCCATCACGCTGGGCATGAGCACGTGGGCGGGGCTCACGGTGCGGCAGCGCTTCAGCACCGGCCCGTCTGGCTCCTCCTTGATGTGCATGTCGGGCTTCACGGGCACCGGCTTCCAGCTGCACGTGGGGTCGATGGTGATCTCCTCGTAGTCGGAGCTGGGCAGGGACATAAGGGGGCTGTTCACCTCCTGCCCAGCTGTCTGCCCCACTCAAACACTCGCTGCCACCCAGGACCTTCCCTGCCCAGCACCGATGCTCGGGTAGGACACAGTGTGTCTCTGGCCTGGAATCGAGCCCGCTCTGTGGTAGAGAGAGGCTCAAAAGTCTCACTCCGGAGGGGTGTCCCCCACCCCATCCCGGGGCTGCCCTCTGGGTGCCACGAATGCTGGGTCACGGGAGGAGGACACTTACTTCTGAATGTAAATCAGGATGCCCAGCATGTACTGGTCGACCTCTAGCCCCTCCAGCAACGCTGTCTTGCTATAGGAAACAAGAAAGGACACAGCTTGGAGACCCTGCCCAACCTCAGGCTGGGCACTGGCCCGCCATTCCTCAGCCCCATCATCACCTGCTTGAGGTGACCCTGCACAAGGCAACCTTGCATGAGGCAACGGTGCAAGATGCCCCTGTGTGTGAGGTGACTCTGCACTAGGAGACCATGCAAGATGATCCCGAGCGAGGTGACCCTGCACCAGGTGATAGTATAGGGTGAGGCTGCCTGTACGAGGTCTCTGCCCTCCGCACCACCCCAGTCTGTGCTGTGACCTCTTCTACGAGGCTTGTGTATTTGGTGACACTTTTAGAGATCTCACCCATGAAGCCTCTGAAGAAGCCCAGAGCCCCCCATCACACACTGTACCGCCGAGACTCACTTGCACACAGGGCACCGCCAGGTCCCTCGCTCACAGTTGAGCTGTAGGTACGACTCCAGGTCGAAGCACTGCAGAGACACGGGAGAGACCGGTCCTCACTGTGGGGCAGGCGAGAAGGTCCGGCCACCCTGCGATCCGCTTCCAGGAATGAGTGTCTTACGTATGTGCATGTTTAAGATGCCTCATGTGTCAGGTTTGCACTGCAGCATCATTCTAACGGATCAAGATTGGAAAGGCCCAAGCAGCCCTCACTGGGGCTGGAATGCCACATGGCCAAAGCCAGGACTGGGCAGCCGTGCTGATGGGCCACCACTTCTAGGTCATGCCGTTAAAAGAAAAAACTATGGCGCACAGTGGCTTGTACAGCAGCCACCACTGCGTAACCAGAGGTGGAGGGGTGCGCATCCACTTAAACACAGAGCATTTCTGCAAAGACAGAAACTAACAGTGGTCACCCTTAGGGGTAGGGCAGAAAGAAGACTACACCCTGCACCTTATGACTTTTAAAACTGGAATCCCATGAATGCAGCAGTTAGGAAAAATGGTGATCGTATTTAGAAGAATAAAAAGCCCAGTCTCAGGGGAGCTGTGTTCACCCACCCCTCTGGCAGGCCTGTCCTGTCAGCCTGACAGCCGAGGCGCTCAGAATCCAAGCCCACCCCGGAGGATGAGGCTCACGTATCAGCTCAAAATACTTTAACGGCAGCAAATCCCGGCAAAGCTCTGCAGTAACCACACACCTGTATGTGGCGACAGTCATGACCACGGGCGGGGAGCTGGATCCTGCGGAAGGTGATGGGGCACTTCAGGGACACCTTGATAGCAGTCTGCTCCACCCCGTCCTCTCCGTTGGGCCCAGGGGTGCCAGGGATGGTGCCACTGCTGAAGTTCCGCTTTACTGACATCAACAAGGGAAAGGACTTGAGTAAAGGGTCCCCAAGATGGGGAGGCTGTGAGTGGGAAGGCCAACCAGGGACCTGCTCGATCCACAGCTCCGAGTGGTCACCTGGAGCTAACTCCTGCCCCCACTGCGGAGCCACCTGCCAGAGCAAATGTCCTTGTGTGACACAGGGAGGTGCCCACACGGAGCAGCGTTTGGCTTGGGTGTGGCCCCGGCAGAGCTGTGGGCTGGCTGTCCGGCGCTGAGGGGTGGGGGCCACTCACTCTTGGTGATGCAGTGCTCGGCCGGCAGGAGGCGCTTCTTGAGGAGGCCCTGCAGCACGGAGCGGACAGACGGGCGGTGCACCAGCTGCAGCACGAAGAGGTGGGACTGCAACAGAACGGCAGGATGTCGTGGGGGATGCAGGTGGGGGCAACACTGGCGGGCAAGGGGTGTGTGTGGTCAAGGGGTGCAGGGGAGAGAGGAGTGGGGGAGGGTGGGGGAAGGCTGAGGGGTTGAGGGCGGAGTGGGTAGGGTGGGGTGGCAGATGTAGGCCAGGCCACACCCCTCAGCAGCTGGGTCCTGTCCTCCTCTGAGTGCCGACACCCAGGTAGGACACCTGCTGCCCCTCCACAGGAGCCCAGGTGAGCGTGGCCTCAGTGAGGAGGCCAGATGCTCCCACCCACTCACAGCTGCCTCTGCGGCTGTGCTGCACGTCCTGCGCTTGCCGTTCAGCCCTTGCCTCGGCCTCACCTCTCCGTCAAAACACAATCACCTGAAGTCCCCTGGAATGTGTCCTGCTTACACACCCACCGTTACTGATGTTGGGTCGGGGTTCAAACCGCCCAAGCCCACAGAGCATGGGGTCTGGGCTGTCTCCAGGGCCCTCACAACCAGGCTGACTAGCAGGACTCGTAAGCGGTTTCTTTCTCTTCCAGCCCAGGGCCTGCCTGCGATCCCGACGCTTTCTAGAACCGGGTGATGCCTGGTCCACTGGGGACTCTGAACTCCGTGAGCTTTCAGCACAGCTTGGTTGCTGTTACATAATTAATGTGAGCACCAAATCTAGTAAATTTGTTCTAACTGGAAAACAGCTGGGGTGTATTTAACTGGATCCCTTTTCTTAAAGGGCAAGGATAGCAGATTAAAATGCAAACTACAAGGTGGCAATGAGGAGAATCATTTTTCTTAAAGGATAAAGCCTAGTCCCGTCCTGCCCCCCACCACAGGGGACACCAGGGTACAGCAGGCAGTGGCAGGGTCTGAGGGTGGGGCACCTGGGCCCACCCCGCCCAGCCCTGCTTACAGGGCCCAACCCCCTCCCCGACCCCACCCGCCCGCAGCCTCGCAGGGGCACGCACGCAGCAGCAGGCAGTGACGGTGATCTGGATGGTGTTGCGGCCCGGCTGGCACACGTGCTTCAGGTAGAGAGGCTTGTGTGAGGTCTTGTTGTCACCGCGCTCGATGGTGAGCGGTGTGGCGTTGACGCTGACCTGCACCGAGGCCGGCCAGTTGGTGTTCATCTGCCGGTCCTCGTGGTGGTAGCACTTGAACTGCAGCTCCAGGTCGGGCCTGCTCGGGAAGACAGCACTGAGAGTGTGGGAGGAGGCACGGAGGGCACGCAGGGGCCGGAGGGGGCCGGGGCTCACCTCAGCATGAGGGTCTTGTAGACAGAGTCTCGGAGCTGGAAGACGTGGTTGCTCACAGCCAGGTTGTGCTGCAGGCGGAAGGGCTCCAGGACCACCCCGTCCCGCACAGGGAAGGTCAGCCGCAGCTCATCGCAAGGGCCGCTTCCTGGGAGCAGAGCCCAAGCTGGCTGTGAGCGGGGCTGCCCAAGCCGGAAGGTCTTGTGGCCACTAGAGGAGGGGGCTGCCCCCCAGCTGCCCTTGATACAGGGATCCTGGCACAGGGAGCCCCTCCTGCCAGGCACTGCTTGGCAGGCCTGCAAGGTACCCTGGGGCTGAGGCCATGGGCAGCATCTCTCCTAAGACCCTGAACCAGTATTCCCAATGTTCCATTCTGCCTCAGCCTCCGGGACCAGTGTCCCCTAAACTATGACAGGGGAACATGCCCCAACGCAGACAGAAGGTGTTTCCAGTGCTTTCAGAGAGACTGGGAGGCCAAGGTGTGCGCGTCGGCATTTTTCTAGAGAGATCCACAGCCTCCAACATATTTGCAAAGAAGGCCACAAATAGAAAAAAAAGAAGGCCTGGAACAAAATGATTTGTCTTTAAGATGGAATCTTTGGCTTTTCTTAGGAATCTGGCAGCCACCCCCTGTCCCCCAAGGTCCCTACAGGACTTGCTGGAGTCCCAGGATTCCCCATGCCCACCTGGCCTTGTCACCACTGTTGTCCCAAGAGTGGACGGACTCACCGGAGGGTGATGGGTGCAAGGAGCTGAGGCTGGGCTTGAGGTCAGGCAGGAAGGGAGACTTGACCTCCTGGCTTGGGGACATGTAGGGGACGCTGCTGCTGGGGGTCATAGGTGGCGTGGGGTTTCCCGGCAGAGGGGAACTGGGGTAGCCCGGGATGGAACGGGCAGGCTGTAGGGGTTAAGCACAAACAGTCAGTGCGGAATGGTGGGGTGGGTGGGGGTGGAGTCTGCTCACAGAGCACCCACTGGGAACCACGAGAACAGAGGTAGGCAGGAGGCAGCCCCAAGGGTGCCTGGCTGGGCGCCCACACTTCCTCCTGCCTGGGCACCCTCTCTCCATGTGCCCACCCATGAGCCTCCCGGCCCATCCGGGCCCCTACCCCACTCAGGCTGGGCTGGCTGTAGCTGACGCTGCCCCCGTTGAAGCTGGTGCCCTGCCCGTTGAACTGCTCTGTGGGCTGCGGGAGAGAAAGCCGCATGCGCCTGGGGCTCCAGCCGGCCCCCAACTGGGCCCCCTGGACCTGACCCTAGAAGGCCACTGCACACAGGGGTGCTGGTCTTCATGTTCTTCTTTACACACTCCCATATTTTCCAAATAATCAACAAGGAACATTAATGACTTCATAATGGAAAAAAATCACCACTACAGAGAAAGAAGCAGCCCCACACGTGGGAGGGGCTGAAAAGACACAGTGCACTCAACCACCCCCTCCTTCCCTCCAGCTGCAGCACCTCCAGCCCAGGCTCCCAGCGAGGTACACTCCACCCCCTGCCCCCGTGCCCAGACAGGGTGCATGGCTGGCAGTGAGGGCCTGGCGCCTCACTGGGCTTCTCTGCAGTGAGCAGAGGGAATGAGGACACTTTTTCATAAAGGACATTCAGATGTCTCAGGTGCCTGCCTGCTGCTCCCTGCATCCAATCTCCACTGAGATAGACCAATCTCACAGAGGTTCCTTTTGGAACTGGGCCTCCCACCCCAGGAGCAGCTCCTGCACTGGTTGGGAGCCCACCCCCCAGTCAGCCTGTTGCTCTTGAGGGCAGGGCTGCCTCAAGGTCCCCTGAGTCCTGAAGCACTCGGCCTGGGGCCCAGCACAGGGCCTGGAGGAGCCAGCCCTACCTTGTAGTGCAGTCCCGCGGGGCCGGGCGCGGACAGGGACTGGCCCATGCCCTGCTGCAGGGGCAGCCTGTGCCCGGGGTAGGAGGGGGAGGGGGCAGGGGGCTGCCCGGGGCCAGGCGCAAACTGGGCAGTGCTGGGTGTGTACTGGCCTCCTTGCAGGTACTGCTGCCCTGGATACACCTGAAGAAGAGGCAAACGCCCAGGGAAGAAAGGCATCAGGGAGCAGCTCCAGGAGGAAAGCAGTGTCTTATGGGCCATGGGGGTGGGGAGTGGGGACTTCCTGGTCCCCTTGGGAACTCTGCTATGGCCCTATTGGGCACAGGTGGTTCTCACGTGAAGAAGCCTCCTCTTACCACAGCTCTGAAGGGTGCTTGGGTGAGGGAGTTGGCACTCAAGGCCCCAAGCAGGGTGACCTGGACACTCACCTCGGAGTAGGCTCTTTTGACCCCCTGTCGGGGTAGCGGCTGAGCCTGGGGAGGCCCAGCGTACCCATGCTGGGGCAGGCGCTGCCCTGCATACAAGGGTGTCATTCCTGCTGCCCGGGTGGGGTTCATGGCCATGGAGGAGAGGCCAGAGGGGCCCATCACCCCTCCCATGCCAGTAGGGTTAATGCCAGGGGGGACACTGGGCCCCCGGGGACCTCCATGCTGCAAAAACTGGCTGTTAAAAGACTGTCCGGCCCCCATCTGGGAAGAGAAAAAAGAAAAATGGTCCAAGCCCCACCGACAAAAGGGCTCCAAAAGATGGGCACCCTGCCCACCCACCACTGTGGTCACCAGGGCCCTATCCCCACAGACCCTCTCTCCCTCCCGCCCACCTCTCTTCCACCAGCCTCATGAGCCCCTGACACATTCTGTGCTTGTCTCTGGCCCCCCACTGCCTAGCTGAGTGCCCCCTCACAGTCCCCCACATGCTGGCTGCTATGAGGGAGGAGCTGGTGGAGGGGGTGTGGCCTCACCGCTCCGTACTGGCTCAGCTCCTGGCTCTGCTTCTCCTGGAGGGCAGCCACGGTGGCTGTGGCCGTGGCCGTGGCTGTGGCTGCAGCAGCAGCCACAGCAGCAGCGGCTGCTGCTTGCGTAAAGTCGGTGGAGGGTCGTGTGGCATGTGAGGGGAGGCCCAGGCCTCCTGGGCCACCTGCATACCTGCAAGAGACACAGAACTGCCACTCTCTCTGCATGGGCTCCTGAGGGCTAGGACCATGCTCACCCCAGGGGCATGCAGCACCCATGGGGGAGCCCATTTTTCCTAGACCCTCCACTATAGCTGCTGGAGCCAGTGGAAAGCACAGAGGCAATGTCCAGATGGCCCATGTCACGGTTCTGAGGTGCCCGCCAGGTTGACTGCTCCTAGGACACCTGCCAGGTGAAGGAACCTGCTTACCCTGTGGTGAAGCCAGGGCCCCCGGGGTAGCCCCCCCGGCTGTACACGCCTTGCTGCACGTAGCCCTTGCTGGCGCTGCCTTCAGCAAATGCCTGCTGTCCCAGGCACTGCGGGGAGGTCAAGGCAGAGCTGCCACCTGCCACGCCAGGCATCATGGAGCCGCCAGACGGGCTCCCTGCAGGGCCCATGGGGTTCCCCAAAACCTAGGAGGAAGCAGGAATCATCAAAGAGAAGCAGCTCTAAAGTGATGGAAACTAAGAGGCCTGTTAAGTGTGGAGGGCAGCGGAGCCACATGGGAAGAGGGGAAGCAGCTGCCCACAGGTCAGGTCAGGGTGGTCTGTGGCGGCTGGGAGAAGACAAAAGGGTGTCCCGCAGCAGGTGAGGAAGAACCAGTGTCCCAGGACTTGGGAGGCTCAGGAGGCCATGTCCTCATGCCTCAGCCTCCCTGTCCTCTCCTCTTGGCCTTCTTGTCTCCCTTGAGCTCTAGGAAGGTACTAAGAGCTGCCAAGGCTCTGGCTGCTCAGGGGTAGGGCCCAGATGGGGGCTCACCTGGCTCTGTGTTGCGTTGCTGACTCCCCACACGGTAGTGACCACGGACAGCGATCCAGCTGGCTGAGTGGCACTTTGTTGCCAAGGCACAGACTCATATGCAAATGAACCATCACTACAGGGAGAGAGGCTGGTGAGGCCTGGGTCAGGAGGCCACAGGTGCTTGAGAGCCCAGGACCTTCCAGAAATACCACCCCACCCAGGGCCTGAGGGGGCAGGCAGAGGAGCCCACACTCACCCGTGTGGTGTGGGGGGCAGGGCAGGTTTCATGGGGTTCATGGAGTTCATTGGCGACAGAGCAGCCTACAGGCCAGGACTGACTGTGCTTATCTGGGACTCAGCTGCTCTGGCTGCCAGACAAAAGGGAAAGGATGTTAGCTGAGATGCAGCCAGGAGCCCCTTTCAGCAGGGTGCAGGGAGCCCAGGACTACCAGGCCCCACCCCTACCTCTGCAAGGGACCTCTGGGTTCCGATGGAGGGCCAGGCAGTGGAGGCGGCTGCCCCTGCAGACCCAGTCCGGAAGCCGGCATGAACCCTTTCTGACCCGGACCCTGCTGTTCAGAGCCCCTGGCTCAACCCTGGAAACAGACTTCCTGATCCCAAATACTTTCCACATGCTCCCTCCCACACCAAGGCCTAGATGTCCACAGAAAGCCAGGGAGAACCCTGGCAGCCCCATGGCACCTGGTTGCCAGGACCCCTCAACAGGTCCTAGGGTGGAGGATAGAGGGCCGGTGGGAGGGACACTCCCGCTCGAGGTCTTGCCTACCCTGTGTGGTCCATGTATCTGGGAAGGAGCGCAGGTGGCTCTGGAGGCCAGGAGCCAGGAAGACCAAGAAGGGGAGTGCAGGGGTGTGGTGAACCCCCAGGCCAGGCAGCACCCAAGGCCCTGCTGGCAGCCCTTCCCGCCAAGAGGGCTCCAGATCAGGGAGAATGCAGAACTGGCCTACGCCCCACCAAGGGGGGAGCTACCTGGGGCTGAAGTGAGCATAGGAGCCAGGCAGGCAGACCTACCTCCATAGGCCCAATGGTGACACCCTCAGCGAGTTCTCAACAGGGCAGGGACACACACACACACACACACACTCACACAGAGCACAATAGATGGAGGGTGGGTACCCACAGACATGGCAAGGGACCTGTCCGGCGTTTATAATGGGAAGGGAGCACTGAACCAACTCTGTGAGCCAGGGCTGGGTGGACACTGGGGACCTGGTACCTGGGACAGGGCAGCAGAGGGTGGTGGATCAGGAGAGAATGCAGCAGGTGCATGCTCGTGGGACCAGCTGCTGACACCATGGACTCCTACCCACAGAGCTCGGTTTGATCTCTCCATTCAGTACATGAGCTGTAGAAGTGACCACACCTCCAGGCTGCTTCCGAGTGCCACCGCACCCTCTAACACTGCTACAAGTAAGCCCCTAATGGAAGTGGGCCCAGACATCTCCTGGGGCCCTGCCCCTGGGCTGTCCGCTGACAGCTCACTGGCATTGCCTTAGGCGCCCACTCTGCCTGGTCTGAACACAGAGGCACACTGGCTGCAGCACAGGCCAAGCAGTGGGTGTGTGAGGCCGTTTCAGCTGGTTCTCAGGAGTCCCTGGGGAAGGCCAGGGCATGTTCTGTTCTGGACATCCCTGCCTCTTAGGGGCTGCAAGGCTGACATACACACAGACACAACACTTGAGGCATGCTGACCTCTGGTGCTTCCATCCTGCCACCCCAGCCCTCACAAGGGCAGTCCCAGCACTCACCGAACCCCAAGGCTGACGTTCTTTTTTTTTTTGAGACTCTCACTCTGTCGCCCGGGCTAGAGTGAGTGCCGTGGCGTCAGCCTAGCTCACAGCAACCTCAAACTCCTGGGCTCAAGTGATCCTACTGCCTCAACCTCCCGAGTAGCTGGGACTACAGGCATGCACCACCATGCCTGGCTACTTTTTTCTATATATTTGTAGTTGTCCGATTAATTTCTTTCTATTTTTAGTAGAGACGGGGTCTCGCTCTTGCTCAGGTTGGTCTCAAACTCCTGAGCTCAAACAATCCGCCTGTCTCGGCCTCCCAGAGTGCTAGGATTACAGGCGTGAGCCACCGCGCCCAGCCAAGGCTGACGTTCTTGTGTGCAACCAGGAGCCTCACCCATAGTGCAACACCCACTGACATGGGAACAGCCCCATCCCCTCTGCAAATACAGACATGGGGGCTCTGCAGAGTGAGCCCAGAACCCCAGAGCAGGGGAGAGGTAGAGTTCTTCCACTGGACCTTCCCACCACTGAGCAGGGGACTTGGGAGGGGAGGGGGAACAATTAGGGAAGAGGGAGGAGGAGGAGGTCTGGGCTTCCTCACACCCTCAGGGGAGGCTGGTCTAGTTCCTCCCCCAGACCAGGTCCTGCTTCAGAAGCAGAGGCCAGAAGAAGCAGGGGCTGATGGCTTGGGGCATTTGGACTCTAGGCAGAGACAGGCCTGGGAGCCAGAATGGCCCAGCTGGGCAAGGGAAGGCTGGCAACCCCAGTCCCACTGCCTGATTCTGGGATGGTGCTGCAGGTGGGTAGGGGGACCTGCCAACAGCCAGAAATTCCTCCCCAGACCTGCTAGGTGGGGTCTGGGGCAGCCAGGTATGGGTTTCAGGACTTAGAAGACAGATACAATAATTAAAACTGTGTGGTACTGACAGAGGGACTGTGGGCCAAGAGAAGAGACTAGAGAACCGGAAACAGACCCACACAAATACTGATGTTTGACAAGGATGCAAAAGCAATTCGGCAGAGGAAGGACTGCCTATCTGACAAGTGATATTGGATCGACAGGCTAAAAAAAGAAAAAAAATACCTAAACTTCACACTTTATACAGAAAGTAGCCCAAAATGGCTTATAGAGTTAAATGTAAAACATAAAACTATGAAATGTTTAGGAGTCTGGGCGTGATGGTTCACACCTGTAATCCCTTTGGGAGGCCTAGGCAGGAAGACCATTTGAGGCCAGGAGTTAGAGACCAGCCTGGGAAACACAGTGAGACTCTGTCACTATAAAAAAATTTTTTTTAAAATTAGCCGAGTGTGCTGGTGTGTGCCTGTACTCCCAGATACTTGGGAGGCTGAGGCGGGAGAATCGCTTGAGGCCAGGAGTTCGAGGCTGCAGTGAGCTACAAAAAAAGAAAAAGAACTCTTTGGCCAAGATCCCCAAAATTTTTCTCCTATGTATTTTCATAAACTTTTTTTTTTTTTTTTTAAGAGACAGGGTCCTGCTGTGTTGCCTAGGGTGGAGTGCAGGGGTGAGACTGTAGCTCACCATAACCTTGACCTCCTGGCCTCAAGCAATCCTCCCACAGCACTGGGATTACAAGTGTGACCCACCTTGCTTGGCCCAGGCAAAGAGTTCTTAGACTTGATACCAAAAACATGATCCATAAAAGAAAAAAAGTTGATAAACTTGACTTCATCAAAGAGGAAAAAATGTTTTCTCTACGAAAGACCCTGCTGACAGGATGAAGAGATAAGCTATAGGCCAGGAGAAATATTTGCAAATCACAAACCCAACAAAGGAGTAGTATTTAGAACAAATAAAAAAAAACTGAATTAGAAAATAAGCAAAGAGCTGGGCGCAGTGGCTCACGCATGTAATCCTAGCACTCTGGGAGGCCGAGGCGGGTGGATCGTTTGAGCTCAGGAGTTCGAGACCAGCCTGAGCAAGAGCGAGACCCCATCTCTACTAAAAATATAAAGAAATTAGCTGGACAATTAAAAATATACATACAGAAAAAAAAAATTAGCTGGGCATGGTGGCGCGTGCCTATAGTCCCAGCTACTCGGGAGGCTGAGGCAGGAGGATCGCTTGAGCCCAGGAGTTTGAGGTTGCTGTGAGCTAAGCTGACGCCACGGCACTCTAGCCCGGGCAACAGAGTGAGACTCTGTCTCAAATAAAAAAAAAGCAAAAAACATGAAGAAACACTTCACCAAAGAGAATATACAGATGAAAAATAAGCATATGAAAAGATGTTCAGCATCACTCATCAGGAGGGAAATGCAAATTAAAACCACAATGAGATATCACTACACATCTATCAGAATGGCTAAAATTAAAAATAGTGACATCACTAAATGCTGGCAAGGAGAAACCGGATCTCTCACACGTTGCAGGCGGGAATGCAAAATGTACAGCCACTCCAGAAAACAGTATGGCCATTTCTTACAGAATTTAGCATGCAGCTACCACACTACCACCTGACAGTTGCACTCTTGGGCATTTATCTCAGAGAAATGAAAACTATGTTCACATAAAAACCTGTACATGAATGTTTACAGCTGCTTTATTCGTAAAGGCCAAAGAATGGAAACAGCCCAGATGTGCTTCGATGGATGAATTGTTAAACCAACTGTGGTACATCCATAGCCTGGATACAATAAAAAGGAACAAACTACTAAGACACGCAACAACATGGATGGATCTCCAGGGAATTATGCTGAGTGGAAAAAGCCAATCCTAAAAGGTGGTATGATTCTCTTTATTTGCCATTCTTTTTTTTTTTTTTTTTTGAGACAGAGTCTCATTCTGTTGCCCGGGCTAGAGCGCTGTGGCATCAGCCTAGCTCACAGCAACCTCAAACTCCTGGGCTTGAGCAACACTTCTGCCTCAGCCTCCCGAGTAGCTGGGACTACAGGCACGCGCCACCATGCCCGGCTAATTTTTTCTATATATTTTTAGCTGTCCAAGTAATTTCTTTCTATTTTTTAGTAGACATGGGGGTCTCGCTCTTACTCAGGCTGGTCTCGAACTCCTGAGCTCAAACGATCTGCCGCCTTGGCCTCCCGGAGTGCTAGGATTACAGGCGTGAGCCATCATGCCTGGCCCTATTTGGCATTCTGAACACACCAAAATTAGGGAAATGGAGAACAGATTAGTGGATGCCAGGGGAGAAGAAAAGAAAGGTACTAATCTCTCCTCCATTTCTATAATTTTGGCAGGAGGGAAGTGGGTGTGAATATGAGAAGGCAACAGGACAGAGCCTCTTGACTGTATCAATGTAGTTAGCGTCCTGGTGTGATGCTGTTACTACAGTTTTGCAACATGTTACCATTGGAGGAACTGGGTAAAGGATACAAGGGACCTCTCTGTGTTACTGCCTACAACTGCATAGGAATCTCCAATTAGCTCAAAATAAAAAGTTGAATTACAAAACAACTACCACCAACAGCCCTCTCTGTCTCCTCAGACCTGCCGTGACAGTCTTTTCCCACCAGAAGGCTGGCTGGGTTGGCCTGGCCCACTCTGCTGTACCAAGAAACAAAGGAAGGGAACCAGGAAGGCAGGCAGACAAACCCTCAGCCCCCAGGTCAGAGGACTTGAAGGGCAGGCGGTGTTCCATGCAGAACTGCCTCGTTTCAGGTCACCTAGGGCAGCAGCTCCCCAACTTCAGAGCATCAAAATCAGCCTGCAGGCTGGTGACAACAGGCAGCCCAGCCCCAACCCAAGTCAGCCCAGCCCCAACCCAAGTCAGCCGGATGGGCTGGGGCCTAAGCCTTGCATTTGTATCAAGTTTGCAGATGCTGCTGGTCCAGGGACCACAGTTTGAGAACTTCAGATGCAGGAAATGCAAAGAGCTGGAGAGAAGGGAGACAGGGCAGGAGGAGGGCGGGGAGCCCACAGCAGCCTCCTTTGTCACATGGGCCTGGGGAATTCCACCCCGATGCTTCTCTGCTGTGGACAAACCACAAACATTTCCAGTTCCCCCGAGTTTGCTCCTCACTGCATAGGGGATTTCCTACCAAGCTCTGGTCTCCTTTCTGAGGGCAAGGCTCTCAGCTCCCACTCCCCAGGTGTAGCATCCTTGACCCTGAGCTCCTGACCACAGGGAGGCATTCTGTGCGTACAGACCCTCTTCCCACCTCCTGGCTCTGAGGCAGGGCTGGGAACAAACCCGGAGCCCAGACCTGGGACTGTGCAAGGTCCATGACCATTTGGGAGCTTACTGCCTGGAGCTCTCCCTGTACCCCAACTCTAGCTGGAAGCCAGGACCCCTTGACAGAGCAGCTCTGGCATGAGATCAGCCTAGAAGGCCACACAGCTTTATGGAGGTCAGGTCATATCTTGCTCCAGAAACAGCTACAGAGAACTTCCTACCCAGACCTCTCTTTCCCAGATGTCCCAGAGCAGTTGCACCCCCAAGTCTCCTGGTCAACCTGAGCTTCACACCATTGCCACCTCTCTGCCTGCCTGCTCACTAGGAGCAGGACCAGCAAGTGGGGCAGACTCCAGGAGGGCAGTCCTACAGGAGGCAACCCTTCTCAGCAAGTCACAAATCAGGACTGTCTCCAAGGATGCAGGGTCAGGTTCCATCCCAAGGGAAGTTGGGGTCAGAGTCTCAGAGAAGTGATGGCTCTGGAGTAGGGCAGGAGCAGGATCCTTGGTACCAAAAGGTGGGGTGCTCACATGCACAGGTGGCTATAAGTCCTTGCCCCCTCTACCTGTGAGGCCACAACACTGACCAGCCTAAATGTGGGGCTAAGTCAGGATGCTGGACTTCATCAAAAAGTCCAGGAATAAGCAATGGCCTAGAGGTGGGATATCTCAGCTGAAGGGACAACTCTAACCTGGCCTCAGTTTACAGTGTACAAGATGGGTATCTGGTGACACCCTAGGACTGAGAATGTGTGACCACCTTCATGTCATCAGGCCTTGGAGATCAATTCCAATAATCAGGATGCTCCGCAAATACTTGGCCTGTCCTTTAGAAGTCTACACCTGCAATTCTCTCACTTGCTTCTTCTCATTCATACTTCCAGTCTGCAACCACCCCTGGGCGTGACAAGGGCCTTCAGGTCACTACAGCTGGGTGAAGTCAAAATTCGCTCGTTTGTCCTGTTTCCACTCTTAAGGCTCAGGACTTGGTGTGAGTCTGTGTCTATTTCATCCATCTCCATCATGGTCTTAAATGAAGTCACATGTTCTGTGTGTGTCCCTGTGAAATCTCTGATGATAACACAAATGACTTAAAGACACCACCAAGGATGTTCTGTAACTACTGGAAAGAGGGTACCCAGGGAAGAAGAGGGGACAGAGCATTGCTGGGCAGAGTGTCCCCACTGGGCACAGGGGTGGCACTGCTGGTGTCAGGGCAGGTGGAGAGGTAAACAAGGCACCAGGTGGGGGGGACGGCACCAGGAAAGACAAGGCACCCCGGGGGAGGACAGGCACCCCCACGCCTGAGCTTCCAAACCGGCTATGTCTGGTTTGGAAAGGGGTATCCCCATCAACCCAGGGCTGGAGACTAACAGGTCAGCGTCGTCCAGCCCGGGAGCGACGCAGCTCTTGGGGCCAGTGATGGCTTCCGCGGGCCCCCACATCACCCTGCTGGTGGGCAAGTAAGTGGGAGCGGAGGGGCACACGGTGAAGGTGAGACCGCCTGGCCCCAGAGCGAGGAACCGCCAGGTGGGGGCAAAGGCCCGGCCAGCCTCCACCGGTCAGGGGGACCTCAAGGGCCGCTTACACCCCTTGGTCAGCCTGCAACAAAGGCTCAGGGGAGGGGTGGGAAGACCTCGACACCCACGGGGCCGTGTCTGCCAGAGACCACGACGCACGCGTGGCAGGTGCCGGCAGGTGGGCGGCAGAGCCCCCGGCCTCAGCCCTGGCCCCAAAGCCCGTCGTGGGCGCCGCAGCGGGACGGGGGCACCCCGGGGGACAGGTCCCACCTGCCCGACCGCACCTGCTGGCCCGCACCTGCCGCACCTGCCCACCCCCGCCGCCCCGCACCTGCCCGCGGGCGCCGTTGCCAGGCACCACCTCCCAGGACCCCGCTCACCTCCGCCCGGCCCGGCCCGGCCCCTCGCCGCGGCGGCCCTCGACCCGCGCCGCTCCATGCGCTCAGCCCGCCCTCCGCGCCGCCCGCCGCCCCGGGGCCGCCCGCGCCATCGCGCCGCCGCCCGCTCCGAGGGCACAATGGAGCCGCCGCCGCGCCGCTCATGCATATGCATGACGCCGCGCCGCCGGCCCCGCCTCCCAGGCCAGAGCAGCGGAGCCCCGAGTTGGCGCTCGGGGCCGGGGAAGCCGCGGACCCGCACCGCCAAGGGCAGCGGTGTGGAGCCGGGGCTGCAGGCAGCCGGACGGTCGGGAGACGCGGCCCGACCGCAACCTGCGCCCCCCGCCCCCTCCACACCTTTCCGAACGCGGCGTCGGCGGAGCCACCGCGCGCTTCCTGCTAGCTGTCCGCCGGGGCGGGGCGGAGCGGAGCTGGGCGGAGTGGGCGGGGCCGGGGCGGGGGCGGGACGGGGAAGAGGCGGGGCCACGGTGCCGGGGCGGGGCCAAGCGGGGGCTGAGCGGAGGCCGAGCAGGGGGCCGGGGCCGAGACGCCCGTGCAAGGCCAGGCGGAGGTGGCCGGATCTGGACGCTGGAGCGGGGCCGGGCGGAGGAGTCACCCTCCCCCCACTCCGCCCAGCCCACAGCTGCTTCCCTCTCGGACCCCGCTGGTGGTGTCGTCGCTGTCTCCTGGGGAGTCCTTTGCCCCAGCCTGGTGGGCCGAGACACGGCAGGGAGGCTGAGGCTGAGGGTGCCAATTAGGGAAGGAGGTCTCCATAGGTACTCAAGTGGCCCCTCGTTAAAACGGAAAGCCAGACTTAACCTAACAAGCTGAGTTCTCACTTCCCATAGGTCCGCCTCCTGAAAACTCTTAAAGTCACTATTGAGCTCTCCTAGCCAGATGAAATAGCCTGTGTGTCGCCTAGGCTGGGGTACAATGGCATGATCATGGCTCACTGCAGCCTCAAACTCCTGGGCCCAAGCAGTCCTCCTGCCTCAGCCTCCTGAGTAGCTGAGACTAATTTTTTTATTGTGGTAAAATGCACATAACAGGGCTGGGCGCAGTGGCTCACGCCTGTAATCCTAGCACTCTGGGAGGCCGAGGCGGGCGGATCGTTCTGAGCTCAGGAGTTTGAGACCAGCCTGAGCAAGAGCGAGACCCCCGTCTCTACCAAAAATAGAAAGAAATTAATTGGACAGCTAAAAATATATATGGAAAAAATTAGCCGGGCATGGTGGCACATGCCTGTAGTCCCAGCTACTCGGGAGGCTGAGGCAGTAGGATTGCTCGAGCCCAGGAGTTTGAGGTTGCTGTGAGCTAGGCTGACGCCACGGCACTCGCCCCAGGCAA
>RJWJ010009485.1:0-22500 GCA_004363605.1 Indri indri
GAATTAAGGTCAGTGAATTGTATCAATCTCAATGTCCTTGTTGTGATATTTTATATAGTATTACATTTATTGCCACTGAGGAAAACTGGGGAAAGTATACAAAGGGTATCTGTGTAGTATTTGTTGCAATTGTATGTGAATTTACAGCTATCTTAATAAAATTTTCAATTAAAATGTTGCTTGCCTTAATGTGGGGGCAAAACATGTGCTAAGCCTGTGGCTCTGGAGGAAGTGACTGGGAGAGTAAGAGGGGTGTGTGTTGGTCTCTACTGTCTGAGTTCAGGAAAGTATTAAAGGAAAATTCTGACCTTGATCAATGAACACGTCTAGGCTCCCAACACTAGGAAATGAGATTGAAAAACCCTTTGATTGACAAAGACTGCTAAAGACTTAGCCTTTCTGCAAAAGTAGTGTCTCAGCCTGATTGTCTTGAAAGCAGAGTGTAAGACAAACTTTTATGTTTGTGCATCGTATTCGAGTAGGATTGAAAGACTAGGGAAGTGATTCCGGAAGCAAAGAATTCCAACCTAAGATAAACAATCACATTGGCCACTGTTGTGGGTGCCCAATTATAACGAGATCTTCTGAGAAGCCTTATGCAACTTGCCTCAGACTGTCAACCCATTAAGTTGAAAGTAAGAGGCATAAGGGAAGCAACAAAATTTATCAAGTGTTAGAATTGTGTCTAGGTTGTGATTACTGTCACATGTAACTGACTGATGACAAGTAGATCATAATAAGCCTCCTAAGTCTGAGGGTAAATTATATTGTAAAAAAATTGCCAAACAGTTTTTCATTCTCTGAGACTTAAAATAGCCTTCAAGACTTCATACTTATACCAGTAGAAGTGAACTTTACAGATTTACAGAAACTTAGCAGATCTGAAATATGCACCATGGAGAATGGACAAGGAAAAATTCCCCAAAGGTACAGCAAAGATTCATAGAGAACAAGGGACAATGACACTTCTTCCAAAAAGCAGAAGCAGGATTTAATCAAGACATGTCCCCCTTTCTCAGGGTAGAGGGAAGAAGATATACCAGACCTGGTGGAGAAATTGAGCATCATTTGAAGATGCTCCATACTAGACTTTGAGCAGTGGGGTGTGTAAGATCTAGCTTGGCTCTCGCAGGAAAGACATGAGAGGTTTTCCTTCATAAAGAAGAGTGAAACAGATATTTTGGCAGTAACCAGAAGAGTGGACTAAGAAGGGAGGACAACGTCCACATTGTTCCTAGGCACACAGCTAGACTACATTTTCTAGCTTCCTTACAGCTACACAGGGCTGATGTTCAGGTAATGGAATGTGAATAGAAGTAATTTGCTTCATGTTTAGAACTGATCCATTAAAACACAAATCTCCCATAGATAATTTTCAATACTCTCTTTTCCATTTGTAGCTGCATGGAGAGATTTCAAAGAATGTAAATATAGTTGAAGACAAAGTTGTTAAGATGTTAGTCTTCAAATATCTTTAGAAATGCTGAGTCCTCTTGCTGAACTGTAATTTATACTATATGGCAAAGTAAATCAGTTTTGCAGATGCAATTAAAGTCTCTAATCAGTTGACTTTAAGTTAATTAAAAGGGGCATTATCCTGGGTGAACATGACCTAATCACATGATCCCTTTACAAGGAGCTAGATGACAGTCTTGAAACAGCAGACTCTTCTTTCATTGCTGCCTTTGAAGAAGCAAGCTTCCGTGAATTCTATAGCCACAGAAAATCAATTTTCTAACAATCTAATGGAGCTTGGAAGCAGATTCTTCTCTAGTTGATCCTTCAGATGAAGACATAGCCTGATTAACACCTAGATTTCAGCCTGGTGAAACCCTGAGCAGAAGACATCTGACCTAAAGAAACTGTGAGACAATGAATGCATGAATGCATGTAGTTTTAAGTTGCTAAGTTTGTGGTCATTTGTTATGCAGCAATAGAAAACTAATATAGTTACATTGCTTAATATATATCGTGATTTACTTTTTGGGAAAAACCCGTATCACCAGGGTCTTATAAAAGCAAAGTTTTTCTCTTAGTATTTTTTTCTCTTATTTTCCCTTATTTTCTGAAACCAACCAGGAGAGTTTCAATAGAAAAGAACCCCTGGTATATAGCATATTCCCCATCACATCCTTGTCTCTGTCAAGTCCAGTGATAATTTTTTGTGTATTACCTTTGAGAACTTCACCATATCCATAGATCATCTGAGATATAATTAACTGAAAATTTTTCTCTTTATAGCTGCTCATGTTTTCACTTATTTAAGTCCAGATGAAGAGTGAGTGAATTATGCTAACACTAGCTGCTGTAAGAAACAAAATGCCAAATCTTAGTGGCTTAGCAGAGTAAAAGTTTATTTCTTCTTGTGGAACATTCCAAAGATGGATATTGTCCAATAAACTCTCTGATCTAAATGTCTTCCAGGCATTGATTCAGGTCCCAATTTATTCCAACTTGTATCTCAGTAGTCTTCAACATACAGCTTCAAAAATATTATAGCTCTGGTGTTCATCTCCATATCAGCCAATCTATGAGTAAAAGAGGATGAAGAATCATGTATAGGAAGCTCCTATGCACCAGGTTTTGAAGTACTGTCCATTGCATCTGCAAACAATTCCATTTATTCTAACGGTCCCAGAGATACGCCTAATTGCAAGAACTGTTACTGATACCTCATGGGTAGAGGCCAGGGACACTGCTAATCAACCTGCAAGGCACCCGATAGGCTCCCACAGTGAGGAATTACCTGGCCCCAATTATGAATAGTGCCAAGATTGAGAAATCCTGGTATAGAGTAAATAGCAATTGATTTGTAAATCCTGACATTTGTTTATGAAGGAAAAAAAAATCTTAAGCGTATCCTATTTGCCAGGCACTGTTGTATGTTCAGTGATGCAGAAGTGATAAGACAGACAGAGTCCCTTCTCTAATATGTTCTGGCTTATTACATATGTGGCCTTGTTAACCTCTGTGAAATTTGTGTTTCTCACCAATGAAGTAAGAGTTAATATAGCTCACAGGGCACGTATGGAGTTTAAATGAGACAATATATGTGTAACGGGATGTTAAAATGGAACTCTTCATGCTTCATGAGGCATGAATTCAACAGATGCTACATTCCAAAGTGAACTAGAGACAGAACACCATGGAAAAATAACTGGTTATATAGCTATCACAAAATGAGGATATAAAAGGGTAGGCAGAGTAGTGATCCAGAAGGAGTCTGCAATAGGGACTTTCGAAAAGGACCTTGGGGCCAAAGAGAGTATGGAGGGGTGGGGATCTGATCAGAGAAGGCTTTAGCAACACGGTTAGATTTGACATGTGCCCCTGCAGCTGAGGCAGTGGGGCAAGGTTGTGAGCTGACCTAGGCCTGGGAAAATTATAGGAGCCTTAAGCTGCAGGGTGGAAGAGCCACATCTGGGAAGTAATGTCACGTCTCTCCTTCTGAGACTCGGTCAAACATGCATGGGGTTTCAGGACCAGATGAGGAAGGATGAGATCCTGGGATTATTTCTAATGGATCCTTCCCAGAAGGACAGCCTCCCAGGAGGATAGAACCCAATGGTAATGGGCTGTGGAGTTTTCTATTATGGCAGAAACCCAAGGGTAATTTGGAGGAGATCACAGAGGAGGCCATATCAGAGGAATTGCAGTGGTAGGGTAAGAGGAAGGGTGCTTCTGAAGAATTCACCAAAGCACCTCAAAAGAAAGAGAAATCTCTACTCATCTGCCAAATATAAAAATGTCAGGACAGCATTAGATAAGAACTTTCTTGCTTGCCTGACTTCTACTCCCATCCTCCCTGCTTGGTAGGGTCAGAAGATTGTTTTATGCATCTACAGAGAGAAATGCCAGGTGGAAAAAAATAGGAGGGTTTTACCACCCTCTCTCATTTTATTTTATTTTATTTTATTTTATTTTATTTCAGGGTATTATGAGGGTACAAACATTATGGTTTCACTTTATGTCTTTGCCTCACCCAAGCGAAGGTTAGAGGCATGCCCTTCCCCCCTTCAATGCTCCCTGTGTCCTTTAGTTGCAGGTTTACCTGCCCATCCCCCTAATCCCTGGAGAGTATTACTGCTGTGTGATTACCCTAGTGTTCATCAGTTTGTACCAATTTGATGGTGAGTACAAGTGGAGCCCATTCTTCTGATCTTGTAATACCTCATTTTGGATAATGGGCTTAAGTTTAATCCAGGAAAGTGTAAGAGGTGCTAGATCACTGTCGTTTCTTATGATTGAGTAATATTCCATTGTATACATATATCAAATTTTAATAATCCACTCACGAATTGATGCTTGGGTTGCTTCCACATCCTTGCAATAGCGAATTGTGCTGCCATAAACATTCGGGTACAAATGTCTTTATCATAGAATGTTTGGTGCTCTTTTGGGTAGATGCCTAAGAGTGCTATTTCTGGATCGAATGGTATTTCTATTTTTAGCTCTTTGAGGTATCTCCAAATTCTTCTCCACAGAGGTTGCACTAATTTGCAGTCCCACCAGCAGTGTAAGAGTGTTCCTGTCTCTCCACATCCTCGCCAGCATTTGTTGTTTTGGGATTTTTTGATAGAGGCCAATCTCACTGGGGTTAGGTGATATCTCTCTGTGGTTTTGATTTGCATTTCTCTAATGATTAGAGATGTTGCTTCTCTCATTTTAAATGGGTTCAAAGTCAATGCCAGCTTAACTAGGACAGAGATTTAAAACTAAATCAAATTCAGGAAATTAGTCAGGATAGGCTGGGCTAGATGAGATAACAAATAAACCCTACACATCCATTTGATTCACACAATACATCTTTATTTCTTCTCATATAATATGTCTAAATTGTGACAGTGGGTATGCACATGTTCCAGGGAGAGGGAGTGGGCAGGATTTGGTTTCCTGGTTTCACTTTTCCCCATATCCCAATAGCCAAAATTCAACAAGTTGGTAGCAAACCTAATTACAATGAAAGGTGGGGAATATTATTTTTCTATGTGTCCAGGAAGAAGAATGCTGGATATGAGTGAGTACTTGCAAGCATTCAGCTTTCCAAGTTAAAATTCACAGGGACTGGACATTTTTAACTGAATATTGCTGACTTCAGACTGTGTTTGCAACTTAGCATCTTCTAACTGTAACCAAGGAAGTCAGGGAAACTGAGTTTTCACCTTGGAGCAGAAGAAAGCTTGCCAGCACTAAATAGGTTTAAAAAGGGATGATAAGAAGCAAAAATAAAGTGCTTTCTACTAAACTCTGTGAATTCAACAAGTTTAGCCTTCTGGTAATGTAAGCAAAACACTAAGCAGGTTGAGGCACACATAGTAGGTATCACAATAGGATTTCCCTCCTGCCTTTCTCTTTTCCATGAACAAATAAAGTTTCAGTATGTACCTAATCCCAGAAGTGAAGGAAAATCATATCCTAGGCTATAACAACATTTACCATTTCCTTAGCACCCACTTTAAGCCACATGCTTTGCTGATCACTTCTCTCATTTTCTCTTTATAACATGTAGTGGGTGTTCCCATGTTTCTGTGATAGGCTTAAAATGCAGAAGACTCTGAAGATTGTAGGGGACTTAAAAAGTCATGATTTTCTTGGTCGATGGTTTTGTTCAAATATTGAACAAGCAACATCACTTGTAAGAAATATAAAATATTATTTCTGTGTACTTTGGAGGACCAAGGACTCTGTGTGTATATGTGTGTTTAATTTTTCTGCCCTGACAGATATACCAGAAAATTATTTTGTTTTCTGATAAGAAAATCATCTGCAAGTCCCTGAAGGAAAGGCAAATTGGTCAGTGGCTGTAGAACACTCTGGTGAACACACAGGGACCCCACCGTTTCATGGCTATCTGCCAATTCTGTACTCTGGGGAGGGGAGCTGTAAGGCTGTTGATATGTTGAGGCCAAAAAAGTAAGAACTGCCTTGAATTCTGTGGATGTGACTCTCTAGGGAAGAAAGTCAACAGGAGTTTAGGATCTACATAGGGGCATCTGTATGAACTAAAATAAAATCCTAAGCACTCCCTGACTTAACAGATCCCCTCTTGGCCAGGGGGACCTCAGAAAAACCTTAAAACTGAGTTCCCAGTTGTTACAGGGTGGAAGTCAGATGCGTTCTGTTAAACTCTCTCCCTTGCTAATGGACATTAGGCTTTTTTCCTGAGGGCTAAACAGGAACAAATCTCGTGATCCAGACCAGCATTCACTCCTGATAAGAGAATACTAAACATAGAGTGGGTTTAACCAGTCTACAGAGCATGTGCAGAGAGGGTTTTCATGTCCTTGCTTCACCTTTTGACAGAAGAGGGCCTCCATTTTCTGAGCATGGACATAAAGCTTGACCGCAGGAGCAGGGTTCTCCTTTCACAAGTATTCATGACTCCTCCTATAGCTTGTTAAATATGTATATTTGGCCACCCCTCTCAGCATAATTCTCATTCCCATTGTCTGTGCCTCAAAGCGTGTGTTCTGGCTTCTGTCTGGGCCTCTGCTTCCCAGCCACCTGCAGGCCGCAACCCTTTATGAGAAATAAAGCTCTCCTTTCCAAATGTATGAAGCTCATCATTTTCTTCAGTTAACACAGGTCTGAATGCCATTCAGAGGCAGGATTCTGGGAGCAACAAGTGGCTTGAATAAAGACATGGGACACAGCTGAAAACAATAATGAGCTCAGCTCATTATTGGCTCAGCTCCCTTTAACTCCACGTCCCTGGAACGGCAAAATAGCCTCAGCAAGGTCCCTCACACCTTCAGCTGAGACATGGACAACCAGCTCATTCTAAACACGAGTGACAGCAGCAAGCTGACTGAACACAGCAGACGTCCGTCTGACACCAAATACGCATTTAATTACTTGCTGAGTGTCTAGAGCCAGCCCATCACAGCACTCAGGATACTGCCTCTGACAATCGCTAGCAACAGGAATTTGGTAGCTATTCCTTAGGGTCTGCGGGTGCTTATTATTCCCACCCTTGTTCTGAAAAGATCTAGATATAAGATCAAGGAAGAAATGAAAATAGAGCACATGGTAGGGGTAACCTTGGGTTGAGGAACGTTCTGTGGATTCAAGGTCAACACAGGGCTTCCAAAAATCTCACTCTCCCCATGAACAGCAGGGAGACTACCAGCCAGTCCTGCGAATGTCTCACATGGAAGCAGGAGAAAGGTCAGATAGAGTCTAGCTATGCACAGCCCCTTCCCTGCCCTCAGGATCACCCATCCCAGGAGTCACCATCCAGTCCCAGGGGGTAAATGAAAAGGGAGGGAAACGCTGCCTCCCTTTTTATGGGTTGAAGCAAGAACAAAGGGAGGAACTGACCAAACATCCATCTCCTCATCTGCAAAATGGAAACAAAAATAGTGACTGTTCTACCTAATCTATCGTAATAAAGATTAAATTAAAAAAACGCATTGCATGGATTGTAGATAGCATTCGGTGAACATTAGCTATGGCAGTAAAAACACAATTAAAATTATAGACCATCTCAGCACTCCAAATGATGTGCTGATTATTACATTATGATCATTTCACAGATGGAAAAACCAAGGACCAAAAACATTCAGTTACATTTCCAAGGCTATGCTATAGAAGGGAGGGCCTAGCTTTGAATGCCAGGCCTGCCCACATCCAAAGTCCATGTTGGGTCCATTCCTCTGGGTTTTCTGCAGTCAGAATCAGCTGCCTCAGCCTCAGGAGTTTGTTCCCAGAACCATGCCATTGCTTTCTAAGTTTTTCCACTTTATTTTTATTCTCTCACAACTTAATGCTAGTGGAGTGAAGAAAGCCTCTAATAGCTCAGTGGTGCTGAACCTGTTATTGTCCCTCTCAGAGCCTCAAGTTATTTATTTATTCTATGTACCCTTATCACACCCTTGCAGCCAGGAATTTTGATATGTTGCACTTTTATTTAAAAAGGTGTGTGTGCGTGTTTCTAGAAAGAATATCTGTGCACATTTTTTGCAGTAAAATGTGGAAACTATCAAAAGTATATGAAAAAGAAATGAACCATGATTGACTCAGTAATATAGTGACGGCGCTGTGGTGTGTTATCCCTGCAGAAGTTTTAGATTTACATAGTTTACTATAATATACAGGTATGACCTGCCTCTAAAAACTTTTCGCATCATGTTTTTTTAATTAATATTATAAAATAAGCCTTTGTAATTACAAATTCTTTTAAAATGTCCCATTTAATGCCTGAATAATATTGCATCACATTAAAGAACAACAAAAAAATAAACATTAAACTTTCACAGATTTTTATTAGTATAAATACTACTGGGATGAATATTTGCTTGTATTTGAGATCATTTTCATAGCATATGTTCTGAAAGTGGAATTACTGAATCAGCGTATCATCATTAAAAGAAATAAACATTGTTTTGTGAATACAAAATAAACTATAAAAAAACTACTGCTAAAAAAGGAAGAGTGACAGTAAATAAAGTATATGAGATGTACAGCTCAGGTTTTTGATGTGGACTATTGCTGGATGTGTTTAAACACACCATGTAGGGCCGGGCGCGGTGGCTCATGCCTGTAATCCTAGCACTCTGGGAGGCCAACGCAGGTGGACTATTTGAGCTCAGGAGTTCAAAACCAGCCTGAACAAGAGCAAGACTCCCGTCTCTACTAAAAATAGAAAGAAATTAATCAGACAATTAAAAATATGTAGAAAAAATTAGCCGGGCATGGTGGCACATGCCTGTAGTCCCAGCTACTCGGGAGGCTGAGGCAGAAGGATTGCTTGAGCCCAGGAGTGTGAGGTTGCTGTGAGCTAGGCTGACGCCATGGCACTCTAGCCCTGGCAAAAGAGTGAGACTCTGTCTCAAATAAATAAATAAATAAACACACAATGTAACTAAGAAGCTTCCAGTCTATCTGAATTTTCTTGTTGAGACCACGTGGGTGTCTGCAGCTCATAGGAAGAAGATTGGGTTTTTTTGTTGTTGTTTGTTTTCCTTTGTTTTTAAACACAGTGTCTCACTCTGTCACCCAAGCTGGAGTGCAGTGGCATGATCATAGTTCATTGCAGCTTGGAACTCCTGGGTTCAAGCAATCCTCCTACGCCAACCTCTTGAGTAACTAAGATTATAGGCTCAAGCCACAGCACCAGGCTGTTGTGTTTTTAAACTCTTCTTTCTGTGTAGAAAATTCCTGATCTCTTCCCCTTCCTTCCTTGCGTCCCCTCTCTGCCATGTCCCCCTCCCCTCACGTGAGCCATCAGACACAAAGTGCCATCCTCAACTCACCAGCACATTGCACAGGTCTTCCCCGGGGCAGCTCCTCTAAATCTCTCTCCCCACATGTAGCTTGTCTTAGCTGAAGAAAGGGAGACACAACCTGAGAAGTCAAGGTGTAGATAAACTCTTCCTCTTCCTCAGGGTTTCACGGGAACTCCCCCAGAAAAGATAGGAAACTTTACTGTAGTAAATGGAGAAAGTGAATATTCAGGGAAGCGTAAGAGATTGAGCAAAAGAGAAAGGACCCACAAAACTTGGATGTAGGGAAATCTCAGAGACAGGAATCTGTGCCATTGTCAACATCATCATATCAGAATATTGATTGATCTTCTCCTGTGTGCTAAGGAGTCCATAAACATCACTTTATTTAATCTTTTCAATACCCTTTTGATGTAGATATTATTATTTTAAGATATGCATACAATAAAATTGAGACCTCAGAAGGTTAAGGGAGTTTTGGCCAGATCAGGCAGCTGTCCCTGATGAGAACCATGCCTTAGGCTCTGCCCCTCTCCCTGTATCCCATATCAGGCACATTCTCCTCCCCGGCCCTACCCTACAAGGCTCTAGGGGCTGTCCTGCATCCTAGGTCAAAACTCTAAACTAAATTCTGGAAACCCTTGTTCACCCACCCACCTTCACGAGCTAACTTGCTAATACCTCTGAGAGTCCTCTTTGCCAGAGAAAAGTAATAACTTCTGATGCTTTCAATAGAATTCATGAAGGAAGATTTTAATTCCAGGTCAAACAAAACATTAGCGTAAAAAGCTCAAAGCAAATATAAACTATAATGATCATTCATATACTGATTGTTTTAAATCTTTTCTAAAATAAGGCAAGCTATAAATAAATACACAACATGATAGCAACCATAAAAAGAATAGAAACCACTAAGAATAGTGTAGAGCTACATTTTCTAAACTAATGCCTCATGGGATACTAGTGCAGTGAAATTATCCATCAAAAAAAAAAAAGAAAAAGGATTATATGGCCATGTCCTTTGGTAAATGGTCGAAGCTTAGAAATTGATATTAGCATTATAAAGGCTCTGAGATGTCTGGTCAGGCTATAGTTAGTGTGGCTTAACCTAGCATTTTCCAAACTCACTCATCTTTTCTGTATAATGAGTGCCCTTGGTAAAATATACTATGTTATGTACGTCCTGTAGAAATTTGTCAGTAGTGCCAAAGGGGAACCTCTCTGTTTTATTTTTTCCAGCCCCTGGTTCAAGCCCCTTCATAGAAGACCTTTAAGACCTGCCACATCTGACCTAACATCATGGCTAACTGGATACTTTGCAATAAAGGTAGCAGAGGTCCAAATCTAGCCTAAGTCCTTTGTCTAGCCAACGACCCCCACCACCCCCAATTGATTTTTCCTGCTCTGCCTTACTGTGGCTATGCTGACTTACTGGATTTCTGATTGGGCTGTTTTCCTTGACCAAGCCCTTTGGATTACCTACCTGGGGTCTTACCCTCTGAGCTGTAAACTAGGCACCCTTCAAGGACTTCACACTTGGCCTCTGACCTGTAAGCTTCCCATACTGGTATACCTTCCTTCCAATAATTCAACAAATCCTTACTGGGCACCTGCACTGAACATACAGATGAGTAGGACAGGCATTTAGTTCACATAGTTGACATTTATAAATTACAGCTACACAAGCCAGTTCTCCTAAGCCAGGATAGTAAGCATCGTTGGAAGGAAACTACACACTGACAACAAAGAGCATCTCACCCAGACTTGGAGGTTCAGGAAGATTCTGAGGAGGACAAGACATATCCTCTAGACCATGAGAATGAGTAGGACTACCTAAGGAAAAGGAGGTTGACGTGGAGACTGTGTGAATGTTCCAGACAGATGGAACCATGTGGGCCAAAGTTTGGTGCTAAGAGAGAGACCAATCTTAGAAGAACAGAAATAAGTTTCTTCAACTGAAACATGCAATTTGAGGAGTTGAGTAGTGAGGCTTGAGATTTGATAAGAAAGGATAAAAAAAGTGTTCCCTGGACATATCCAGCCTAGGACCAGACACTTGGCCAAGCCAGACTTCTGGGCCAGTCTTCACCTGAAAGTGGAGTGGAATCATCTGACTCCTGAGTTCCATTCAGCTGTAGGTATTGATGGTATTTTAACTCCAGTCAGAATCCTGCCCCTCATCCGGTTCTCCAGCCAATTAAGGTAAACACCAGACACATATTAGGAGCCCCGGCCCCACCTCTCAGAATGGAAATTGGAGGTGAGAGGGGGGTCTGAGGCCAGGGTTGCTGCAAAGGTGGGATCTCTACCGTGAGCACGGCTCTGAGCTCACTCTCATCCACCATCTCATCTGATACTGTAAGTTAAGTGTTAAAATTCCCACTTACACCTGAAGATGTGGAGGATGAGAAAGATTAAGTGCCTCACCTAAGGATATGCAGATTGTAAATCATAGCTGGGATCCAAATGCTGCTCTATCAAAACCTACCATCTTTCCATCATGCTGCCTCGCTTCAACGCCTGATTGTTTCCTTGTTGGTTTATTAATAGCAGCAGTAGCAATATAGCCTCCAACACTGATTAGATGTCTTTCTTGGACCAGGACCTTCATTAAGTGTTTTGTATTTATCATCTTACTTAAATTTAACAACAGTCTCTAAAATAAATACCATTAGCATTAATTTTCTGAGGATAAACCTATAGTTCAGAGAAGGTAATTTTTCCAGGGTAAGTGGTTGTTATACAGAGGAAACAAGATTATAGTTCAGGCTCTTTTAACTCCAAATTATGTTCTTTCCCTAACCAAACTGTGTATAGATTGAATAAAAGAACAAATAAATTCATGAAAAACTATAGTAGTTTTTGCACTTGTTTGAAATAAAATGCATTTAATGTTCTAAGTGAATCAAAATACCTTTTCTATTATTTTTTTAAATAAAGATGCTTCCCAGGAAAGACCTTTAGAGGGATTGTGCAGTCGTTTCAAGTGCCCATTGCAATACAAGAGGCACACGTGCCAAAGGCTCCTACATCCATCATGGGTTTATTTTATATTATTTCAAGGTAGATAATGAACATCTCATTTATTCTAGGCACTTTTGTTGATGACATACTAGTTGCCATAAAATCTGAAAAAGTAAGATCAATTTTATGAGCAATTAAATGGGGTCTATCCAGAGGTAATTAATTTTATGATGGAGGTTGAACAAGGTGATAGGAGAGACTGTTTTAGATGCATTGATGATAGGGAGGAATAATGGCTCATCAGCTATGAAATGGTTTCAAATTACCTTGCTTTCAGGTCATTATTTATATTTTAAGTCTGCTGCTCTGTTTGTATCATGAAGGGAGAGCATATTGTTCTCCAAAGCCTTCTAGGGGATGAATCTACTCTTGTGAGTGTGAGTGTGATGGGAACTGGGCTATTAGAGAACCAGACTTTCCCTTCCCAGTAGACAGGTGTCCTGTGATCTACTGTGGAAGGAAAAACAAGTCCGTTTATCAATGAAAAGAGTAGGCACTATCTGAACTCTGGGGAAATTGATGGCAAAGAGAAGAGAATCAGGTGTTTTGATGTTATTACCCTGGTAGACTTAATTAATCCATTGAATCATTTAACAAACACTTATTGAGAATATTCTGCATGTCAGGCACTATGCTAAATATTGCAGATATAAAGTAAAGTTAGACACAATTATTGGGGAGCAAGTGAGTCTGTGATGGAAGCTATTGCCCTTGCCTTGGGATAACTCAAAAATTAAAACAAATTGCTCTTGAATGGGCTTGACCATCTGAAAATCCAGTGGTTACAAAAAACATGATAAATGTAGCTTACCTCCAAAGTGGTTGATAATCCTGTATTTGCCCTTCAAATGGTGTCCCTGCCACAAAGAGACAAATTTAGTTGTGATTATCCAAGGACAGGATATAACACAATGAAAAAACGTTGAAAGGACATTCTACTCCCCATAGTTTACAAAGCTTTATGGACCTTTCACATCTTCTTCATGAAGCTTTCTTCTCACCTGAGCTTTCAGAGCACACACTGTCACTCTCCCTCATCATACTGGCTGGCGTGGGCAGAGCATGGACCTCCCAGTCAAATTGACTCAGTTAAACCCTGGTTGACCCAATACTAACTTTAATCTTAGGCTAGAGATTTCACCTTGATGAATCTCTCCCTTTCCACCTGCCCACAAGTAAAACCCAACCCAAAATGCTAAGGGGGAAACAAACAAAGAAAAGTTTCACTAAGCTGCATAACCGAAAAGTTAAGTGGAAACTGGCTTCAAGCATATCTGTATTCATGTTCACACAACTTCTCAGGACTCAGATTCACACAATTTCCATCATGTTCTCCATCATTGCTTAGGGTTTTTTGTTTGTTTATTTTCTTCGTTAATCTCCAGCAGAATTTATCAGAAAATAGCCTCTGGTATCCCCACATTTGCATTATTCCTATTGCCTAGAATTCCACAAGGAAAAGGCTTCTCCCTCCTACTTGCTTCTGAAACATTCCTGAGACTCACTCTAATTAGACCAACTTGGGTCCCATGTGCCACATCAAACCAACTGCTCTGTGCAGGTCCAGGCACACACCCAGCTCTGGAAGTAAAATGTGAGACTAACTCCTTAATAATCCCATGGAGGTGGGGAAGGTTGGTTTCCCAAAGGATATTAAGAGTGCGGCTTCCTGATGAAAGAAGTATAATTTACTGGGCAGACACAAAGAGTAGAGTCCTCTCCATCTACTTTTCTCTGCCAATTGAGCATTTAAACTTCAAAAAGTTGTTTGGAGAATAAAAATAGATGAGAGCAAAATATCTTAGTGAGTAGCGCAGAGTAGGTGTTCAAAAAGTTTGTTCCTTTTTCCTTTCTTAAAAGTAAAATACATTGTTTTATGCATTTTTGTCTCTCCAATCAGGTGGCAGAAGGTTTTCAGTTAGGTACCAACTTGTTTCCTATCTTTGTCCAAATATGGCAGTATAGTGGCTTTCACTGTGTGATAGGTGTATTTTTAAAGGAAAAGTGTTTATGAGAGCACTGGCTGAAATGTCTGGGATCGTTTCTTGGATAATGTCATTCATGTTACTATATCTAATTTAACTGGTCCTCTTAGTAGCCACATCATGGCCCAAGAAGAAAGATAAAGCTTAAGCTTCAATTCCCTTAGTAGAAATAACACTATTAGAAAAAAGGGATTCAAAATTCATTTCTGACATTAGCAAAAGTCATACATGATGCAGCAGCTTCCCTGAAGGCCTGACAACCAAAAGTTGTAAAGGACAATCACATAGCCTTTAATATTCTTTCAGCTAGACAAGGTAGGTGAGGGGATTATACCAGAAATATATCTTGCTGTGCCTATATAAATATGGCCAGTCTAGTAGAACAGACTGTGGCTAGAATAAAAGAAGCCATCTGCTTCTCTAGAACAGACTCAGCTAGCCTTTGAGATGTGTTTTCATGTCCTGGGTTTGGTAATCTAGGCTCTTGACTTCAGGATCTACTGCAAAGACTAATAACCGTTTAGTTTCTGGAAATTGCCTGTGTTATAGTTGGTCAACGTCCCCTGATTAGAGCCTTAAATGCAACTGCACAGCCATTTTTTTATGCCAGATATTTTGATACTCTACCCTACAACCAAGAAACAGAAGGAACTAACTCTAACCTACCTCCCAGATCAAAATTATTGCTATCCGATCATAGTTACTAGCCCAACTCCTGACAACAGCCCACAACAGACCAAACTCTTACTTCCTGGAACTTTCCCGAAAATCAACCAAGACAAGCCCAAATCCTATAGCAAGCTCCTCGTGACACCCTCTTACGGGGTCCCCATGGTTTCCCGTGGTATATGGTATCCCTTGCTTCAGCAATCACCAACATTGTTGGATTATGTCTGTGTTCCCTGTGGTCTTCAGCTAGTGGACATTGACAACTTTATTGAGAATCTAGTCCATGTATGTTTACTGGGGAGGTACAAATAAGTTGATGATTACATTCATAGGAGTCATTCTTAGATTTCCGGGCTCTACTCGTATAGACATGCATGTTTACCAATCTCCATCCTAGCAGCATCTGTAGTATCTCTAGGATAAATCTGGAATTTATACTGTGTATTTCTGGATATACTTATGTTGACAGAATCTAATTTTGGTGGACAGTGTGCGTGGTCTTCTCAAATGAGGGTAGAATTGCAGGAATGAATCCTTGAGCATTTAACGGAGGGAGATCCTGCTACTCTCTGTGGTTCTGTGCCTCCCTTTTGTAGGACTAGACTATCAGGAATTTAGATATCTATGGTTCCAGGGAGAAGGTGTTACGATGTCACCTACCACATGAAAGGGAGTCTTTGAATGCCAAGTAAAGTCTAGCCCATAAGCCCTAGAAAGCAAACCATACCTTGCAAACAGACGGTTGAGTTGCTTGTGACCTTTTAAATTCATTTTTTTGGTTAACGCCAAGCCTTTAGTAAACTCTCATTTAAATGTTTTGGCCTGGTTTCAATGGTATGAGTGATTACACTGAATGATCATCCTTGATCCAGAGGATCAAAGAAGCACCCTCCTCCCCACTCTTGGGGGTAGTGTGGAGGTGGAAGAAGAAGCTAAATACCCCAAATCATGACGATTTTCAGGGACAACCTTGAGGATGCTGGTTTTAATTGTAAGAGAGATGGCAATTCCTTCAGAATGCGCCTTTGCTGGTCTTAAAAGAATTGTTCCCTGAGCCCAGAAACTTCCCCTCCCTAGGTAATATGATAATATGTGGAAACAAAGATGAATACAGAAAGGCCTGTGGTCTGAGGAATTCACAGAGAGCAAGCCCAAGAAGGAGTCAGTAGTTGGGGTAAGGACTTAACATAAAGTAGCTTAATGATCCCGGACCCTGCACACCCTCCAGTTTTTACCTACCTCCTTCATCTCTGGACACTAAAAACCACTGCCTAGATACCCTCTGTCTGCTAAGAATGAATATATGCCTCCGCAAACATTTTTGTCAGTTCCTTTCTGTGCTAATTTCCATGCCTGACACGCATAGGCAGCAAGCAATTGCAGAGTTATGATCTGTAAGTCCAGAAATGTATAATGCAGTTTGAGCAAAGAAAATACTGAGACCTATTTGCTACTTACTGGGCAGGATTATGGTGTTCACAAGAAGTTTGAAATATTTAGATGTCTCAGAAATACGGGTGGGATTCATCAAGGTCAGCAAGTCTTTTCTTCACACAGAATTAAGTAAAGGAAGCTGCAGAGTTTTACTGGGAGGCAGGTTCTTTGACAAGATATTAAAAATCAGTAGCTCTATTGTCTCTGCTGCCCCTGAAATAATTTTGCATCTTTTATTTACAGCAGTCCGCTGGCCGAAGAGAGCTCAGGGGATATTAGGAAAGACTTTGAAAGATATTTCGAATCAGGTCGAATTTGTGCTATTCGATAAGTATTTGTTGTGTACCTACCACGTGTATGTGCCACCTCTTGTGTTTGTGCACGTGAGAGGTGTGTTTGTGTATGACCTCCTCTGAAGAGGCAGAGCCAGCTGGTAAACCCTGTGGTTATCCTTCTTCAATCTTTCCATCCTTCTCACTTTGCACACCCACTCTCTCCCAAGGCATAGCAGTTTTCACTTACAGTGTCCTCTCATTTCTGCTTCACATTTGCCCAACTCTAAAATTAATCACAAATTCGACCACTTTCCTCTCTACTGCCAACACCCTAGTTTCAGCCGCCATCCTCTTTCTTCTGGAGAATAGCACAATCTTCCCCACAGCCTGCCTGCTGCTATTCCAGTGAATCTGCAATCAGTTCTCCAATCAGTAGCAAGACTAAGTTAAAATAAAGAGGAGTTTAACTCAAACCAATTTAGCAATGGCCTGATAGACGAAGGGGAATGCCATTTGTAAGGGTAAATAGTACCCACTTCACTCTCGACCGTATCTTACACAGAATGTCTAGCACATGATTAAAAATTAGGAACATATGAAAAAGGTAAGAAACAGTGACTCATGGTCATGAGAGAAATTAGTCAATAGAAGCAGGCCTGATGTTGGCCCTGAAGTTGGCATTACCACATTGTGACTTTAAAATATATATAGAAAATAAATTTAAAACTCTAGTGGGAAAAGTTGGCATGTATGAGCAGATGGATAATGTCAGCAGAGAGGCAAAACTAATAAAAAAATCAAACAAACTGCTCGAAATGAAAAATACAAGGTCATTTCTTGGGCTTCAAGGCATCCTGGACACAGCAGAGGAAAGTGTCACTGAACCTGAAGTCAGATCAATAGACATTACCCTACCTAAAGTATAAAGAGAGAGAAGTGATGGAATAAAAACAACCTTTGACATCCAAGACTTTTGAAAAATCCTAATGACACGCTACATGTAATTGGAGTATCATAAAAAGAGAAGAGAGAGAATCAGGGAGTTTTCAATCATTTTCCAAAATTTTTGAAAGATGACAACTCATAGAATCAAGAAGCTCAGCAGTAACAAGCAAAATTAATACAAAGGGAATCAAACATATGTGTAACATTGTCAAATTGCACCATCTTTGAAGTGATCAAAGAAAAAAAAATCAATGTAGAATTATTTATATACAAAAATTATTCCCCCCAAAATGTGCAAAATGAAGACATTTTTATTTACATAAAAGATGAGAAAATTTGTCTACAGTTAAACTAAAATGCAATAATGCTAAAATGCAATTATTTTTATAAAGGAAAAGCCAGATCAACATAAGGGAATAAAAAACTCCAAAAGGACCAAAATAGCTTTTGATTACACACACACACACACACACACACACACACACACACTCACACACACACACACACACACACATGCACATTTGTAAAAGGCCTATAAAGATTGACTGTTTAAAGCTAGCATAAAAGCAATGTATCGTGAGCCCATAGCATATATGGAAATAAAATATTTGGCAATAAGGGCACACCTGTTGAGAAGAGAGAGGAGACAAGGGTGAGGTGGAAAAGTGCCTGGAGTATGCAATTTAAGAAGTTCTCACCCTCAGGGTCATGTTTATGCTGTTGGTCCCTGCATGTCTTACCTTTGTCCTGATTCTTGGTAGGAGAAGTGAAATGGAAGTATATTAGTATAAAAACCTTGCATTTTTCATGAAATAGTATAATTTTATTTGAAGAAAGATCATGACAAATTAAACATGCATGTTGTAATATCTAGAGCAAATTATTAAGAAACATAAGAGGGCTAACTAATAAGTCAATGAGGTAAAATAGAATCTTAATGAACAATTCAAAAGCAGAGAAAAGGAGTGGAGAAACAGAAAAACAAAATGGAAATGAGATAAATAGGAAAGAAATAGCAAGCACAGCAGAATTAAGCCCAAACACATCAGTATTTATATTAAAAAATAAAGAAATTAAAATATTCCAATTAAAAAGGAGAAGGTATAAGATTTGGTACAAAGCAAGACACAGTTACAGGTTGTCAGCAAGAAATTTGTTAAATATAATGACAGATACAGTGATAATAAAAGGATGGAAAAAAGACATATCATAAAAAAATATTAAGAGTGAAAAAGATGGTGTGGCTATATCAATATTCATCAAAGTATACTTTTTTAAAAAAGAGTATTACCAAATGGATATGTTTAACAATGGTTAAAGATTACATTAAACAAGAAAATGTAACTATTATAATGTGAATTCAACGAATGATAGTTTCAAAAGTTTCCATAAAGCAAAAATTGACAGAACTAAAGAGACAAATCTACAAAGAAAGAGATTTTAACCTCTTTTACTAATTGATAGAACACTTAGATTAAAAAAATTAACATCAAAACCTATATAATTTTGCTAAACCAGCATTTAGGAAGACTACATTTATAGCTTTAAATGCCTACAGTTGAAAAGAATTAAAAAAAGTATAAAGGCAATGATTTAAGACTATAACTTAAGAAATATACACCAAAAAAGCAAATTAAACAAAAGATAGAGCAAAGAATCCAAAATGAGTGAAAATTAATAAAATAAAAATTAGATAAAAACAGAAAAACATCAACAGTTCTAAGTTGGCTATCTGAAAAGATTAGTAAAATTGATTTAAAAATCTACTGTGTGGATAAAAAAGGGAGAGACAAGACATCAAAATATACCTAAGTGACCTGCAAATGGAGCAAGAAAAAACTAGATCTCAGTTAACAGATGCACAGCTCAGTATGTAGCTGCAAGCCAAAAATGGAAGCTGGCTGAGTTACAGCCTCACTCAGAGGTGGTCTTGTAAAACAATGGTAATGAAAAGTCCTCCCAGTGGATAGAGCTTTAGGCACTACACCATGTCATCCACTTCGAGTGAAAAGAGAAATGGTCCAAAGTTACAATATATTAATATATGAATTTATTGATTTTGGTGAATGACCTGGACAACTAGTCAAGGGCTTGGAAGGAAACAATTACAACATTGGGGATGAGAAGTTATGAGCAAAGGTATAGGATGGATATATGGAAGTGGGTATAAAGTATTCAAATCTTTGTATTGTATGTTAATGTCCACCTGAGAGCATCTGCCATAGAAAAACAGTAAGTAGACAAAATTTGGATAGTTGGCAACAGCCAGCCTCTGTCAGTAGCCATTCCGGTGATGGTATCAAGGGCATATTAATTAAATATCCACAGTGGCACAAATGAAAGCTGTGCATTTTCCCAGTAGCCTGGATTTTCATTTCCAAGTCTGACCTATCTACTCCCACTGCCAAATGTCCAACCTGTCAGCAACAGAGACCAAGGTTGAGCCCCCAATATGGCACCATTCCTCAAAAAGACTGAACAACTACTTGATGTCAAGTTCATTCTAGTGGGCCATCCTAGAAAGACCAGTAGTTCATTCTCAAAGAAATGTAAATGTATTCCTTGAATGGGTTTGTCTTTCCTGCACATAGGGCCTCAGCCAGTACCACGACTGAAGGCCTTAGTCATTGTTCAATCCACCAGCATAAAATCTATTGTGATGGCAGAACAGGAGGCTCACCTTTCAGCAAAGGAGGTGTAGGAGCAAGTTGATGATCAGGGGATCCATTGTGATATTACATCCTCCATTATCTAGAAGCTGCTGGTCTCATAAAGCTCTGAAACAGCTTGCTGAAGACACAATCAAGGCATCAGCTCAGAGGTAATACTCTCTGAGGATAGGACACGTTCCTTCTGGATATGTGAGAGACATATCCCGGTGCTGTGTTTTCAATAGGAAAGACACATGGGTTCAGGAAGCAAATGAAGGAAGCAGATGAGGTCTCACTTACCATGACCTTCAGTGACCATTGGGGAAATTTGTGCTTCTCCTCCCTACAATTCTAGGTTGTTGAGTTAGAGGTCCTGGACCTCAAAGAGAGCATACCCTCACGTCACTGCATGCATCACCTTTTCCAAAGACTGTTCAGGCAAGAAAATGAGTAACCATCTTAGCAGCAATAATTGACTCTGGTCATCAGAAGGAGTTAGGTCTGCTGTTACACAAGGTGAGATAGGAAAGAATATGCATAGAACCCAGGCAATCTACTTGGGTGCTTCTTGGTAATCCCTTGACCAATTGTGACTATAAATAGGCATAGCAACCCCAGTCTATAGCATACATGGTGACCAAGGGCTTAGACATCTCAGTGATGAGGGTCTGGATCATGCTACTGGGTATGCAGGTCAGCAAAGGTGGTAGCTGAGAGAGGAAACTAGAATTGATAAAAGAAGAATGACAATAAATATTGATTGAGGCCTGAGATTGAATGGAGTGGTATGGTTGTAGTTCACCCCATTAATTCCTCTCTTTAACATTTCTCCTCCAACAGCAAGGGCCCTGGGACCCTAGGGGAATGGCTCCTAAATGATTATGGAAGAAAAGATTCCAGCAGCACAGCAGGTGAACTAGTATAGTCATAAAGATACACATCCCAGGATAATCTCCCATCCAAGGTCCTTAACTCAATCACATCTGCAATATCCCTGTTTGCATGTAAGGTAACAAACTCACAGGTTGCAAGCACTAGGATACGGACATCTTTGGGTGACCACTATTCTCCTGACCACAGAAACCAACCCGACACATCTCCCACTAGTTTTAGCCTTCAAATTTCTCATCTTTAAAATTATGTGGAAGACTAATTTGCTTCTGAAAGAACATTCAGATCTAACAAATCAAAGACTCAGAAACTTGAGAACCTCTCAAAACTGTATAAATGATTATATTTGCATGTATACATGTATTTTTTATGCTGGTGTGATGACAATACTAAACTTTCTCTTTGGATTCTTTAACAAGGTTAACTATTGTTCTAAATTTATTTTCCGCATTGGTAAACAATTGATATAATATGTCCCAATAACTAAAGGACATCAAGTTATCTTCACATGAGAAATTTCGCTTCAAAGACACTCCAGAACTGTGGATAAAAGCTGCATTAGAAGACAGACGTGCATACAGCTAACATAATTTTATAGCCAACATTTATTGGCTGCTCACAGGGATCCAGTAGGGACCGTGATCAGCATTTTACATAGATTGGTGAACCTTGATCTTTCGACAACCCTGTGAGATATTCACTTTAA
The DNA here is from genome assembly GCA_004363605.1 of Indri indri. Taxonomy (NCBI): domain Eukaryota; kingdom Metazoa; phylum Chordata; class Mammalia; order Primates; family Indriidae; genus Indri; species Indri indri. Next base: position 21,805 of record RJWJ010009485.1, read on the forward strand.
TTATTCCAAATTCACAGATAAGAAAAATGAGAACTAACAAAGTTAAGTGATTTTCCTCGGGGTACATAAGTGGGATTTATACAGGCAGAGCCCACACTCAACACAATGCCACTATTTCCCAAATTTACTTGATTCCAGGAATACACTAATATTGTGATAAATACAGAGTCACTTTTGTATCTTGGCTTTATTCAAGACCTACTTTATCAAAACCCTCAGAGGAGGAGTTTTGAGAGCAGTGTTTTAAAAAAATTGACCTAGAAAGAGATCAAGTCAGATCTCTCTGGTGTGATTCTATCATTTGTTTAAAATATTAAAATAATTCAATCATGTTTAGTAAATAGCCACTGTCCCAAGCCCCCTAAATGTCCCTTCTGACACAGCCACCCAACTGCCCCGAACCTTCTGGCTTTCCTAGAATCTAGTAAGTAACAGGGCAGTGACCAGCAGGGCATGGAACTTTCAGATGCAGTTCCAACTTCACTATTAACCACCTGTGCTGGGTTCTTCTTGATTCTGAGATGACTTCTTCATCTGTAAGAAATAAGGTATCAAGAATTCAGGGTTCTCACGAGCGCTGAATAAGCTAATTATGTGAAAGCACTAGATTAAGTTTAAAACACTCTACAATTGTGAAAAGCTGCTATTTCTTACTCCTAAAAGAGGAAACACAAAAAAATATGCATCTGCTGAGCT
>RJWJ010009485.1:25000-50052 GCA_004363605.1 Indri indri
TTGTCATTTCTCCCATCTAGAGCCAAGTTCCAGAGTGTTCATTAAAATCATAAATCTGCTCATGTCATTGTCGTGCTCAAAACACTTAACATCAGAATAAAATTCAAAATCATTAAAGCATGTTACAAGGTCCTGTATCATTTTACACAATCTCATCCCTTCCTGCATCTCCCCACTGACCTCGTGCTAATCCATCCCAGCCACAGCAGCCCCCTTGGTTCTTGTGGGGTTTTTTGGTATAAACTTATGGGGTACAAGAGTAATTTTGTTACATGAACAGATTACAAAAATGTCGATCATGTTCCTACCCCAGAACTTTCTACTTTTTCTTCCTTTCTGCTTAGAACATTTGTTTGAATGGTTTCCTCTCTCGGGTCACAAGTTTCTGGGGAAATTTCACATCATAGTACTCATTGATCAAATAATATAATAGTTTATTACTTGTATCCCGAACTCACACAATAATGTAAGCTCCAAGAGGGTAGAGCCTTCCTGTTTGTTTTTTTTTTTTTTTTCCTATATTATATTCTACCTGCTTAGAACAGTTTGGAGCCTAATAAGGGAGATGATAGATAGATGATAGATTTAGATTTAGGTTCATATTCATACTCATGTTAAATGAATGAATGAATGCATACGACCTCCTTAGACTGAGTAGAAGTGCATGAGTAGTGCGATAGCCACAATGTGTTGCTTCCCCTGACCACTCTGGGTAATTGGAACAGCTCCAGAATGTCAATCAAGAACTCTCTGGGCTGCAGCTAACAAGGAGCAGACCTCTATCTAACAACAAGACCTTTTGGAATCAAGTCTCAGTGGGCCCTTCTAAAATAACACAGATACAGTGTGGTAAAAACAGCCTGCAGAAATGGCATTTATAACTCTCTTTACAACCTGAGTCTATCACAGGAAATGCCAGGCAAACATATATAAATAAAAATGAATTCTCAGATTTATCTGCTGAGACTGTAACAACCTAATAAGGTTTTCCCAGCAAAAGCAAGGCAGTGTAGAAACGCCCTTGACTTCTTCTTTTCCATCCGCATATAAAGGCAATTCCGCTTTGTTTCCAGCTAGAACCTTTTCCAGTAACACCTAAGTTGTTCTAACTACCTTTGATTGGAGGTGAGAAGGGAAGAAACCACGTTTCCACACTGCTGAGTTCTCCATTGCACGCAGGGTAACCAGCCACATGTGGTCCCCAGTCTTTGCATACCTCTGCCCCCCACTCTTGAGACTGATTTTAGCTACCACTATCTATCTAAAAGCTCAGCCATAAAACTCTCAAAAGACAAAAAATACATGTGTGTGGACACACCCACCCACACACATATACACACATATGTGCGCATATCCTGCTTTAGGCAGAAGGCAGTTAAAAAAGAAAAACTCTAGTTACCTCTGCTGTGAACTCGTTTTCTATTAATATGAGTCTTAAATATACACGATAGTTCTGATAACTAGACTCTACCAGGGGTGTGGCGAACCTGTGGCTTCAAGGCCACATGTGGCCCTCCAGATCCCAAGTGTGGCCCCTCAACTGAACCCAAACTTCACAGAACAAATCCCTTTATTAAAAGTGTTTGTTCTGTAAAATTTGGATTCAGTCGAAAGACTGCACTGAAGGACCCAGAAGGCCACATGAAGGCTTTGTCTCTGTGTTTGAGTCCCCAAATCCCCAGTGCCCTCAAGGTACAAACAATGGCTTACTCTTAGAATTTCTGTCCTGGGCATGGTTTGCGGACTACCGGCTGCTGTCTGGACCCACCTTTTGACATTCACCCTTAACATCCAACACAACATAGAAGTTGCAGCCTCTGTGCCTTGTTCTACTTCAGAATCCAGTTTGCCTCAATTCTCCAAGAGAGTACCAAGAGGCAGCACTGCTTACAGTAGTTTATTTAAAACCATGGATCATTCTAGAAAAGAACAAAACTTATAGGTCAGGAAGAGTAAAGAAGGTTACAGTGATGGCACAGCAGGTGTAGATGGTATTTTGAAAGTTTCAGGGAAACATAGAAAATTCGGGTAGAATACACGAGGCCTTGGGAATATGCCTGAGTCTGTTAGGCTTGGGGAAGCAGCAGCCCAATGAAGGCAGGATATAGGGACCAACAAATTGGTGAAGAATGAACAAAAAAGACTGGAAGGATGTTCATTTACCAAACTGCCAATGTTTCCAGTGACCCATGATGTTCCGCAGGCAGTGCTGGGCTCCAGTGACATAAGACAGCCCCAGCCCTGATGAGATAAGAGTTGAGTTGAGGTGGCACCTAAGAAGAAAACTGACAATATTAATATAGTCATCTCGAGCAAGGCTTTTATTATGCATCGTGCTGCTTAGGATTTCTTTTCAATATAATCGACTGAGTTGACGTGGGAATTCTCTCTCTCCAAGCTAAGATAAATAGAATGCTTGATAAAATCAAACAAAAATTTGTTATTTTTCCATATATAAAGTGAAGTTAATCTAACAAAGGGATGAAGAGCCAGCACATTAGTAAGGAGATGATAAAACTAAAGAAATTATGGGGGAATCCAGACTGAATATAAAATGTCAAGCCTGGGGGATCGATCCTTAGCATCAGGAAAGGTTAAGGGGCATAGGCCATGGCTCCCGTTAGCACCAGAGCTTTTCTAAAGCTCAAGAGCATGAATGCCCAGTCTTCATGGGAAACAGAAGGCCAAAAACTCTCTCCACTGGCTCAGGAAAGTAGCAGGAAACCTGACAGCCATGCCTGATATGACAAATCCCAGGGCTGTCTTGTGAGAGTATAGGGGATACCATTTCCTTCTGCTTAATATCAAAGAAACTGTAAGCCAAAATATTAATATTTAAACACTGCTCCTGGATCAATGAAATCCATACTTCCCTAGCCCTCCCAAGCAGAGATAAACACAGATTTGGCTGAACAGATGCTACACAGCTGGAGGCCCAGTTCTCCAACAGAACTAACATTTACTGAAGATGATCTCATGGTTGAAACTTTAAACCACAAGAGGACAGCCACTACCATGAGGGATAATTAGGAGAGGCTACAAATGGAAAAATAGGTGCCCATGAACTAGAGATAATGCATTCATTAAGTCACAAATATTTATTGAGCAGTTAGTACGTGCAAAGCACTGTTTTATGCATAGAGATATATCAGCAAACAAAACAAAAATCCCTGCCTTTATGCAATTTATACTGCAATACTCTGAAAGACACTCGAAAGTAAGCATCCAAGTGAGAACTCAAGCTAATGAATTATCTGTAAGGTATGTGCTTCATTCAAAAACCCCAGGGAGTTTCCACATACTCAAAATTTAAGAGACATGCCAATTTTTCAGTGTCTAATAAGATATCTGTTAAGATGAAAAAAAATTACAATATAATACTATGTATCATTCAGTTGAAGTTCAATTCTGATGATGCAGACTAGTCACTCAGATTTTGATTGGGCCGCTTCATCTGCTTCCATCAGCAAATGTGTCTTATATTTGGGCATGAGTATACACAGGGATGAAAGTACAAGCTAGGTTTGAATCTCAGCTCTCCACTTGCTGGCTGAAGGACCTTAGGAAGCTTGCTTAAACCACTGTACTGGTTCCACAGTTTCAAAAAGCAGATGACACTAGAATATAAGTCAGGGGGGCTGTTAGGATTCATGTGATACAATGTTTTTTATCCATGTAAAGCACTTAGTAGTACTTGGCCTATAGTGAGTAATAGTAAACTATTATTATTGTTAAACCATTTTAAAGCCAGTTAAAATTTATCCATGATGAGCATTGCTGCTTCCTGATTTTTCCTTCAAAAGATGAGACCGTTTTCAGATTCTGGGAGTCGCCATGACTCAAGTTCTTCAATCGCTATAATTCTGGTGAAATGCAGCTCCTCCCCTTTCATAGAAAGGCAGCTTTAGAAAGAGAGGGATGCATTTGTTAAATTGACGAGGGCTAGCAAGGATTATTTTAGAACCAGAGTGAGTAAAAGGTGTTCAATAAATTTTGACCAACAATTTAACTGCACAAGAGAAGAAAATTGTTCAGACATGCAATTTGGAACGATTTAGGGATAAAGATCCTTTGAAATGTACATCCATCCTGTCCTCTAATACCTCCCAAAGGTTGATTAACTCACTAAGCTGGGTTTTATGAGAAAGCCCCTGTGATATCTGCAGATGAAGTCATGCTGAAAATGGCAGAGTGCAGCATTAAGGGCACTTAATCTTACCTTGTGGCTGTTTGATGTCAGTAGAATCTGTTATGCTAAGATGTGTTACCAGTGCCCAGTGAAGTCATCAGGAGCAAAAACATATGCCTTTTCTATAAGGACAACGATACTATTTATGATGATGGTGATGGTATGATGATGATGATGATGACAATACTGCTAACAATGGAAATGACTATTTCCAAATGAGGGGTTGAGGCTATGTTAGTTACTATACATGCATACTCCAATTTTATCCATTAAGTATTTTGACATACGATTAATGTTATCTTCATTTTACAATTCAAGAAATTAAGAGTTAGAAAGTTTAAATCACACTAATATGAATGGCAATCACTCTGAGTCCAAAATTTCTGCATGGAATCTGCTGTAAATTCATCAAATCAGGGAAGTCTGCAAATTTTTTCTACATTATTATTCTTTGGTCCAAAAATGATGATATTAAATATAAGAAAAACATATTCAACCATATTTATAAATATTACAAAAAATAGGTTTTAATAAGGTTCTTCCACTTTAAAAATTGCTCTTGCAAATCTGATATTCCTTTGTTGTGTTATTTATCTATCTGGTGTGCTTGATTTCACAAACACTTCCCACAATGTTCACTTGTTCCTAATGAAATAATGTGGCACTTGCATTATGGGTTTTCCACAAATTAGTTTGACAGCCAGTAAAAATCATGTTAAGAGAAAGAAAAATCTCAGCTTCCACATTGTGATGGGCACTTATTTGGACATTTGACAATAATATTTGAGCATCTGGAGTACACACCCTGATTACAGTTTACAATTGTTTAACCTGCTGTCTCATTTTAGTGCTGCTGGGTGTTATCTAGACACATGTCTTAATCATTCCTGAGCTTCATGGAAAGAATCCAATTGGAATAAATACTGGGCCCACCATTCTTGCCTGGACGCTGTCAGACAAGATGTAGAGTCCTTGAGTGTCAGAAAGATGAGAGAAACATAAGTGATAATTTAGTACAACTACCTTCTTTTATAAATTAATAAACTGTAGCCCAGAGAGAGGGTTTAATTCATTTAAGGTCACTGTATTAGTCAAGATAAGCAAGGTTATGCTGCAGCAACAAGCATCCCCATATTTCAGTGCTTAATTTTTTTAAAAAAGTTTATTTCTCTCTTATGCAACATGACCCAAACAATTGCCAATCAGGTTTCTAGGCCAACAGAGCCCTTCCCCTTATATGGGCTTACATCGTCATTACAGTAGGAAGATGATCATGATGCAACTAAAGTTTCTTCAATGAAGTAATATTCACTACTTCTGTTTCATCTTGTTGGATAAAATAAATCACATGGCCAATCTCAGCAAAGGAAGGAAAGTGTGATTCTACCATGTACTCAGAAGAAAGAAGCCAGGAATATTTGAGTGGCCATTAGTACCATAATCTACAGTAACTGTCACCATAATCACAAGTGTGGCATTAGCATAAGACTCAGTGGAGACCTGATTGCAGCAGAGGTTATAACCACAACAGATAGTCTGTAGCAGGCCCGGAAGGTCAGTGACTGAAGACCAGGTGAAAGGTAATATCTGAAATAAGAAAGAAAGCTGACATGCTATTCTGGTAACCTTTCCATTTGAGGCAAAGTCCTCTTTGGGTAGGTCAGTACATCTTGATAATTCAGAAAGTAGACATCCAGTTCTTACCCACAACTGGAGAAAAACATATTGGAAGGAGAGTAACATGAAGGTAAGTGGATGTGGGGGATTTATCTAACTCCCGTATAGGTCCAGAAATCACTGGCAAAAGGAGAACCCAAATTGGGGTGGGAAAATAGCCAAGGCTGTAACTAGGAAACTCAGCAGCACTCATGATCCAAACTAAAGTGCAATGAGGGCTAAAACATTTAAAAACTGAGGATGTGAGGTGGAGAGTTGGAATCAGTATGGAGAATGGTTTGAAGGTGATGTATCCAAACTAAGAGAGTACATAAGGAGAGAAGGACATACACTATGCTTTAGGAGGATAGAAGAATTCCCTTAGGAAGAAAATTGTTCTTTAAAATAATAATAATTAAAAAAACCTCATGATAGGGGTTTCTTTAGAAATATAAAATTAGAGCCAAAAACTGATATGAGGTAGAAAATAGGAGGTAAATTTCTTTGCATTAGGAATTAATAGGGTCTGTGTGAGTTTTCCAGAGTGGTTGGAGAAGAGGGGTAGAGGCTCAGGAAGGAAGGATGGGCCAGTGGTACGATGACCAGCCAGGTCATATGAAAAAAGGCAGCCAGTGGATGTCAGCTTGTGAAGACTTCTGAGTCATGGTTCATTTCATCCTACGGTCATTTCTCACCTGCTCCATCCTGCGCACAAGTATCCTCCAGTGTCCCTGGTGCTCAATAAAAATTTCTTGTACACAATGGACGCGTGAGAGTGATTTGGGGAAGTCTGAATCATGTGACCAATTCCCATGTAGAAAAAAACAAGGCAGAGAAAGGGAAGTAACTTCCGAAAGCAAGAAGGAAAATGGGGTGAAGGAACAACCAAAAAAAGCAAAAATCTTCAGAAAATGAGCAAGAGGCAGGATATGAACTTGTTTCCACCCTGATAGTCCTCAGGAATATTGAAAAAGATGAGGGACTTTGTCCATACTCAAGATGGGGGCTCTGGATGTGTTGTCAGAACAATAAATTTTCAGGGTGATGGACACTGAAGGCTGGATGAACAGCTACATTTTACACTCATAAACTTCATGCTGAATCTTTGTGACTAAAGGCAGATTTGGGAAGTGTGAAAAGCAAATAGTTGCTACAAACTGGGAGGAGTATAGTTGCAAAGAGATTCTGCCTCTCACTCTGGAAGGGAGTTGGCTGAACACAAAAGTCACAGACATGCTGACAAGAGACATCCTGCCCTCCGAGTCAGTGAACTTGCTCTCCCAGGAAGTTTTCATTCTGATCCTTGGCTCAGTAAAATCTCCATCTAAATTTTGGGAGTTACTGTTTCTTGAGGGTTCCCTACCGTAGTATTGGATTATACTAAATTAAGCGCTTGCTTTAAGTCATGTTGGTCTCTGCTTTGACAGTTGCCTACACACCATCTGTGCACATTGTTCCTTTCTAATTGAACAGCGATTGTGTTGAGGCCTCTATTCCACCTTGTGGTACAGGGGACAAAGATGGCACCATGAACTTCTCTGGATAAACAATAACTCAGAAAGGCTTCAGGACGTTGGGGATGTCTCATGTACTGTAAAGTATGCTGGGTCAAAATAGCAACAAAAAGTCTATTGGGCACCAAGACACTTTCTCTCTCTCTCTCTCTCTCTCTCTCTCTCTCTCTCTCTCTCTCTCTCTCTCTCTCTCTCTTTCCCCCCATCTCTCTTCCTCCCTCCCCTCTCACTTTTTATCTCTCCTCCTCACTCTCCTCACTCTTCCCAACTTCCTCATGTGCTCTGAGGACAAGCACCTGCCCTGCCCTCCACAGTCCTGGCTTTATGTGGTGTCCCCGATAAAAGATACAGCAAACACCAACAAGACTCTGTCTCCCAACTCCAGATTCCCCCAGTCAGAGGCTGACCTGCCCAGCTTGGGTGGCTGAGCCATTTCTGGCCCCACCAGCCATGGCCTGGGAGTCAGACTCAGAGTCTGCGGGTTCCCAACAGCATGTTCTCAGGATGATGTTCTCTAGGGAGTGGTTGAACACAGAGAAGCCATGAGGGTTTATAGTGTTCAATTGTAGACATTCTGCCCTGCCCAGGCATCCTAGAAGTCACAGTCAATAAAATGTTTTATATAATTCTCACAAGAACCAGGCAACATTATTAGCATTATTAGCTCACATTACAAAATGGGAATGGGAGATACATCAGCCAGGGTCCCAGCAGGGAACAGAGGGCACACTCACTCCAACAGGGTTCAGAGGATCACCAAGAAAGATGGCGATGATCTGAGACCAGCACAGTAGGCCTCTGCTGCCACCCCTAGACCTGCAGGGCAGGGAGAGAGAGCAGTGTCCCAGAATCCAAAGGAAGCTGCAGGAGACCAATATTCTGATAGGAGCCGAGACTCAGATAGAAGCACACAGATGACACCCAAACCTTGCCCTGGTAGGGGCAGAGCAGTAAGAATAAGCACCAAGGCCTCTCTCCTTCCCTATGCCAATCTGCTGGTGCCTCCTGCCAGCAATCAGAAACCAGAAAGGGAGCCCCAGTGATGTCATCCACAAAGGAAAGCCTCCCTGGGCACCATGCAGGGTAAGAAAGGGATCTGGTGGGCAAGTGGGGAGTAACCAGATAAGGCACTTGAGATATCCGAGTAATACGGCCAAGTCAGTGAGAAGCAGAGCTGGCTTGTCAGCATGAGTTCAACAGGCTCCTGCCGCTGTGCTCTTCCCCAAATAGGACACTTCTTTGGTGGGAGCTCTTTACCGTCAACTACTCATGTTGCAGACACAGAAGTCAAGAGGAAGGAAGCTGAAGTGAGCAAGCCCAGGGATCACAGAGCCAAGACAGGTCTGCTTAGGCTCAGCCCTCACTCTCCACTGTGCACTGGTCCTCACTGCTCCCACCTCATTTGCCACCCTTATGCCCTAATTTCCAGCCTTATTAAATGACTTGAGGTGTCATTAATACTTAAAGTGTGGTCCATGGACTCACTTCATCAGCATCACCAGGGAGCTTAGAAGTGCAGAGTCTCAGTTTCCACCCAGAACGTACATTCGATCACAACCGCCACATGATTTGTGCATGACTCGAAGTGTGAGAAGTGCTGCCCCAGTGCACCATGCCTGCTGTAACTCCAGGACCTCACAGGGGACACACTCTCTTTATATTTGAATGGTGCAAACATATATTATAGTTTTCAATTTGTCCAGAAACATTTTTTTAACTCCTCTCTTTAATATGGTAGGAATACCTGTTCTCTCCATTTTGTGGGAGTCAGAGGTTCAGGCTGGCCCAGTGCCCGGATTCCAGAGTTCAGAGATGAACTCGAGAACAAGGCTCAGCAGAGTGACTACAGAGGATGAGTGAACAAATTAGTGAGTGAGACAATAGACATGTGTCCCGAGCAGGTCTAATTAAGTCTTTTGGGGGGAACTGACATGGATCCTGGCAGAGTAATCAATTGTATAAGGGCCGTGCAAGCCTGGAGCTGCTTCAGGTCTTTCCTTTGCCTTCATAGGAAGGAAACTCGAAGAAAAGCAACAAGAAAATGAAAAAAGTGTGTGAGAGAAAGAGAATTGAAGACCTTGTCTAAACCCTGGACCCAGCCATGCATGCTGTGGCTGGGTCTCTCCAACTCTCCAGTTATAGCAGACAATAAATTCGTGTTTGTGCTCAAGCATGTTCCCTCTGGTATCTCTACCTCTAGAAACTGAGTGATCTCAGCTAGCTCTGCTATGTGTTTTATATTCATAGTTATCCTCTGGGCATAGCTTAAATGTTACCTCCTTTGAGAAATCTTTTATGTTACCCCTTCCCCGAGCAGAAATAAGTGTTCATTTCTTTGCCGATATTGTTTTCTGAGCATATCAATGCAATGACACTTAAACCATGTTATCACAGCTCCCTTTGTCTCTCCCACACTACTGTAAGCCAGGACCAAGGGCAAAGAACCTATCTTTGTCATCACCAAACACCAGCATATTGAAGAGGGCCTAGCACATAATGGATACTCAATAAATGATTTTTAAAAGTAAAAAATGCATTGGAAATAACTGTCCTACATTCTACACTTAGAGAGAATGTCTTCTAAGTCCTTTTGAAAATTTCAAATTAGTAGTATTTCAGCAGAATTTGTCCAATTCTCCTGAGCCTGTCCAATAAAAACAAAGGAACAATATAATCACCCACTCTTTTCAGCTTCATTAAGTAGGGAATTGGAGTTAAAACTAGAAGCCAGACAGCACTTGGGAATGTGATACATGTCTTCTAAAGGACTTAAAAAGAACAATTATAAAGACAGGGTTCTGCAGTTAAAATGAATCTTAATTGAATCAGTCTGGAAAGAGAAGCCTGAATTAGATTTAAGGAAAATTTAAGGGATTCTTCATAACTGAGTAAGTTAATTCAAAACATTCACAGTCTAATAGTTTCACCCACTCTTAGGGCTGGATTGAGAAGACAGAGAACAAATTAGTAGGAAGTCTCTCTGTAAAATCCATACCATATAGTTTGCTCTCTTCCCTGGTTGGGCTAGGGCCCAGAGCAGTATAGAAATTAGGTATTGGAGTAAAGTGTTGCCTCAGATTAAAGATTGGGGTATGCAAAATCAAAGCATTAACAGAGGCTGCATTTCCAAAGACAAAATCAATTAAAACATCAAAAGTCATGTTAACAATCCTAAATAAAACCTGAAATAAATAATCAAATTCAATTACCTGCCTGGAGTACAACAAACATAGAATTTTTTATGCATATCTAGAGGTCACTGGCAGATACATGTGAGGATCAGTTAAGTGGGGATTGGAACATTAGGCAAAGTGAAGATACTAGACATCAGTGAAAACAGGGGGACCCTGGGAAGTTCTCCAGAATGGAAACCATCTAGATAGACCATTACTCTATTTATATACTACAGCAACAACAAAAATGACTGAGTGCCTACAGTGGGCACCACTGTGTTAGATCCTGGAAAATTCAGAGATTAAAATAATTATTTCAACCTATACCATTGTATGAGTTGTTATTACTCACCCCCAAAGTTTGTTGAAATGAAGTAGAATACGACTGATTTAAGAAGGGATTGGGAATACACTGAGATGAGTTGGAAAAAGCCCCTGAACCACAGAAGTACACAAGCATGTAGAGGATACAACACATGACCATTAACCTCCAGAATGTAAAGCCCACCAGGCAAAAGCAGCATGAGATTTCTAAACAAGTGAAGTTGGTAAAGAGATTAATTCTTTTCCAGGGAGACAGGAAGTGATTGGGTGGATCATGTTATAGGTGGATCAATCATGCTGTAAAGTTAAATAACGTTTCAATAGGAAGCAAAACAAAGGGACCGCTAGGTAGAGAAACTAGCAAAAACTCCTAGAGAGGTATATAATATCTCAGAAACCTTTTTGCCAGACCAAAGAGTTTATTTGATTCTATTACTGCGGCCTCTATAGCACAACTATCTCTACTATGACAAATTCTTTATGAAATATTTTCCCATAATTTATTTTATGTTATCCTCTTTACAATACTGTGAGATGGCTAGAGTAAGGGATTTTATCCTCATTTTACATATGAAGAAATTAAAATTTAGGACAATGAGTCAAAAATGGCCCAGCCAAAACTAAAAGTTTCCCAACCACAAATCTGATGCTTTCTGCTGTTGTATGGACCAGCAACATAGGACAATAATGGAAAAGAAGACCATTACAGTAACTAGAAACACATTATACAACATCTTTCTTGTTCCTCTAAAGAGTTTAGAATTTAGCTTGTAGATACTCAATAATCGTCATTTCATTATTTGAATATTTTGAACAGGGGCTATCAACTTCAGATCTTTTGCAAACCCACTTTTCTAAAGATAAAATAATGTGAGTCAGTCATTGTTTTTATCCAGATGTTTTGTTGGTTCACACAGCAATCTCTTGGAGGACCCTCAAGACATTCCCTACCTTTATCCTTCCTTCACCTGCCCCATAAGAGGAAGCCCTGAGATATGTGGTGGTGGGCAACAGAGGGACCCAAGTGACCTGTGTTCATATCTTGGCGTACTATCCATGTCCCCTTGACTGTGGGCTGGAATGACTAACTCACGTGCAATAATTAGAATGTGACTGAAGTGATAAGATGCCACTCATGATTAGGTTCTAAACAACTGGCTCCCATCATAGGCACTTTCTCTCACTATCTCAGACCTCTTTTATGGAGGAAGCTGCCATGTCAAGTGGGAATCCTGGGGAAAGGCCCATATGGTTAGGGCTGAAAGCCTGCACACAGTGTGGTAAGTGAGCTTGGAAGTGGACACTCTCTTCCAGGTCAAGACTTCAGATGAGACCAAATCCTTGCTTGACAACTTGACGTAAACCTCATGAGAGACTTTGAACTGGAGGTACTCAATTAATTTATGGCCAGAGTCCTAACCCACATTAAACGCGAGATAATAAATGTTTGTTGTTTGAAGCTGGTAAGTTTGAGAGCAATTTGTCACACAGCAATAGATAACTAATACAAAATTTTATTAGTAAGTTATTGACAAGATCAATTTTAAAAATGGAAGTAAGAGGACTGGTATTTGGCACATAGTAACCAGGCTTCAAAATTTGGTTTTTCCTTGTCTAGCTGAGTTTGGCCTCAGAAAAGGGACTGCACTTAACACTTACAGAGTAAAATGTGTGGAGGAATATAAAGTTACTGTTTTTTTCCCTTGAGGACCGAAAAAGCTATCACCTGATATTTTTTTTTTCTTTTAGGTCAAAAAGGATAGAGCGATTGGAAAAATAAGATTGGGCCAGAAGTCAAAGTAACTATCCAAACCTCTCAATCCTTAGAAAGAATAACATTCAGAAAGAATGTTATTACTGATAATAAAAAAGTGTTTTTTTCAGTTGAATAGATGATGAGAGATGCAAGATTTTATATACACACACCAAAATATGTGTGTATGTGTTTGTATATATGTTTACATATACTTACATATATGTACTCATATATGTGTATGTGCACACTCGACCCTGAACCCTAACTAGAGAGTGAATGTGTCGCATTGCCTAAGGATGTGTGTTTTTTCCTTTAAATTCACAGAAGCTACTCTCCCAGCAGGCTGTCTGCATGCATTTATCACCCTGGGAGCAGTGCACCAACAAGTTCTAACAAACGATGTGGAATTAGAGTTAAACAAAGACATATGTCAACCGATAGCTCGTGCACCACAGTGCACAATGCACCCCAAGTGAAAGTTCTTTGTCCTGGCCTCTCACAGTCGGCAGCCTTTTCCTCCCCCTCAGCTCTCAGGGATGTTTCCTGCCACCACACTGCCCTACTTTTTTATACTGTCTTCCTGCTGTTTCTTCCTACTTGCTGCAGCTAATTCTACCCAAGGGCCGTGTGACCTTTGGTCTTCCTCCACTTGGGAGCAAGCAAGTCGCAACATTGACTAGTGCAGAGCACAGATGCCAGCCTGGTTAGAAAGGGAAGGAACGCGGCTAAATCCCAGGTCTGGTTTTTGACCTGTTAGGTTTGTCAGGACTCTTATTTATTCTCTACTTTTTACCACATGAGTAATCTTGAACATGTCTTGTACCTCTTAGAGGTTCCAAATTCATGGGATTATCAAGAAGATTTTTTAAAAGTCTATGTAAAACACTGGTACATGGCAAGAGCTCTTTCAGTTTTTTTTTTTTTAATAAGGTATATGTGATGATTTAATACACTCACATAATCAGTAAAAATCAAGTCAGTGTATTTGGAATATCCATGACCCTAAATATTTGTCTTTTCTTAATGCTAGAATAATTTGAATAATTCTCTTCTAGCTATTTGAAAATGTACCATAAACTATTGCAGACTATAATCCCATTATTTATCTATCTAACACTGGGTCTTTTTTCTTCTATTAAATCAGATATTTGTATCCATTAATCAACTTCTGCTTATCCTCCCTCCCCCTTACCTTTCTGGTAACCACCAACCTACTCTCTATCTCCATGACGGCCACTTTTTTTTTTAGCTCCCACGTATGAGTGAGAACACATATTCGTCTTTCTGTGCCTGGTGCCTGGCTTATTTCACTTAATGTAATGACCTCCAGTTCCATCCATGTTGCTGCAAATGATAACATTTCATTCTTGTTTATGGTTAAATAATATTCCCTTGTGTATATATACCATTTTTCTTTATCCATTCATCCATCGATGGGCACCTAGGCTTATTCCATATTTTGGCTACTGTGAATAGTGCTGCAGTAATCATGGGAGTACAGATATCTTTATGATATGTTGATTTCCTTCCTTTTGGATATGTACCACTGGTGGAATTGCTGGATCTTATGTTAGTTCTAGTCTTAGTTTTTTGAGGAAACTCCATACTGTTTTCCACAGTGGCTGTAATAATTTACATTCCCACCAAAAGTATATAAGGGTTCCCCTTTCTCCACATCCTCAATTGCATTTGTTATTACCTGTGTTTTTGATAAAAAGCCATTTAAATTGGGATGATGTCTCATTGTAGTTTTGATTTACATTTCTCTGATGATTAGTGACATTATCTTTTCATATACTCATTGGTCATTTGCATGTCTTCTTTGAAAAATGTCTATTCATATTTTTTGCCCATTTTTAAATCAGATTATTTTGGGTCTTTTGGCATTGAGTTGTTTGAGTTCCTTATATATTCTGGTTATTAATCCCCTATAATATGGGTGGTTTGAAAATATTCTCTCCCATTTTGTGGGACGTCTCTTGACTTTGTTGTTTGCTGTTGCAGTTTTTATTATATTTTATTTTATCTGTAAATAAATGTATACTAATATATTCCCATGAGTTTATTGAGGGAATTGAATAAGATAACCTATGTAGTGCAGCCACTATAGGACAGTCACACTGTAGAAGCTCAATAAAAGTTATCTGTTTTTCTTTTCCCCTTTCCTTTTCCTTTTCTTCCAAAAGTTAGGAAGTTACGTCAATAATAGAAGAAAAGATGTATCTGGTCCAAAAAAAAGAAAAAAATTACCATCCTTCTCAAATCATTCCAGAAAGTTATTGGCTATTGCAGTTACCCCAAGACAGTCGTCAAGTTCTTCAGAGGGGCCCTGACAGCGCCTGTTCTTCCTGACGTTTTCTGGGAGTTCCTATTTTCTCCACATTCGAGCATAGTATATCTGACTTTTCTTATGAGAATCAGAACAAACAAAATCAAAAGACAAAAATAAGAAATAGAATTTGGTCCAAAGATCATCATATCCCAATCTTAGTTGGAACAAAGTGTGCTGAGATTATGCATCCATTCAACAAATTGTAATGTAATAAAAGCCAGTAGCTGCTCAACAAAGATCTGTGTTTCCTTTCCGTGGTACAGAGGTGTTGCTGGGACATAGCTGCTCAACCAAGAACTACAATTCTCAGACCTTGTTGCATGCAGAAACAAACTTGTAATCGAGTTATGGTCAACAGTAGGAGCAATACTTCCTGGCTTGACCCCACACATCCTTCTGGATGCTCCTCAATCTGCCCACATCCCCATCTGCCAGCCTGCTGGATGTTCACAACCAGCTCAATCCTAGAAACCAAACTTTAAAGATGATAACTCTTCCACTGGTCTGGTTCTCCAAATAAATGCATGGAACAAACTACCATCACCCCCATCTCCAGTCAACATTTATGTGAGCAAGAGATAAATTTCTATTTTTGAGATTCTGTGTTCTATCTGATATGGTAACTGGTGTTTACTTTAACGAGTGCATGTATTGACTACATAATGATGCACCAGGAGCTTTCTAGGCACTGATTATAAAATGATGGACAAAATAAGCATGATTCATGCTCTCATGGAGACTAATATGGAAGAAGAAACATAATGTAAAAAGTGATTATATCACTACCACATTTAATACTGTGTCTAAAGGGATATGATAATTTGGGGTGATATTGAGACTGGAGTAAGTAGTGCTTCTAATCAGGAAAGCAGCAGTGCCAGAGTTCTAGGAAAACAACAAATTCAGAGCAAGCCTTGAAGCAGCAGGTTTTATGATCTATATGCAGAATATTTATCACCTGGCCACAAAAGAGCCTGAGCCTAACAGTACCCTCTGGCCTTGTGACACTGTCTGGCTTCAGGAGTCATTACCTAACTTAGTTCTGAGTGAGAAGCATGTTCCTTTGGTAAAATTCAGTAACAGGCAATAACTATAGTCAGTGCTGTGAATGACATCCATTGGTCTTTGCTGAAAATGCTGAGAAAGAAGAATTTTTCTTCCTTTAAGACTATTCAGCTGTAGGATGTAGACTGAGATCAGTCTACGGCCATCTTTCTACCACATAAAGCCAGCTTGCCCAAGAACAAAGCCAAAACATGGAAAATCATGGCTGAGAGATGAAAAAAGCTATGCCAACATGGATTTTTCAGATATATAAAGTTGAGGGGTTTTTTTTCCCCCCCTCTTAAAGCAGTTTGAGCTATTTCTGCCCCATGCAACCTAGACAATCCTGGTGAATATATTTTTACCTATTATATTTATTCACTAATACTTACAATATAATTTATTTTCTTGCAATATATCAGAGCAACAGTGTTTATCAGCCAGGCAAAGATGGTGTGAAGTTTGTTTCTAGCCAGACCTCTGGATGGGAGGAAATATAAGATCACTCATGAGAAATTATTAAACACCCAAACCCACATGAAATGCTTATATAGAATTCAAATTACTCTCACTAAATTGCTTAGTAATCTCTAAACGTATATATTAAGAAATTGACTTCTCCTAGACCTGGAATACCCTTGGGACATCCAGGGGAAAGAAACCCAAATTTTTCTGATGCAACATTTCCTAAATCCAAGGTTTTCCCTTCAACAGCCACAACGAGAGCATTAACTGTGATATCAATATTTGGACAACAGCTTTCTTTTAATATAGGCAGGACAGATACTAATTAAACGAATTTGGAAAACATTAATATGGCTAAAGGTGACCATTATAAATTATAATATGAACAATTCACCAGAAAGATATTGTAATCCTGGACCTATGTGTCCTTAAAAACACAGCCTCTAAAAGTAAATGCAAAAATGACAGTCGACTAAAGAATACACAATGAAAGATATTAACATGTCATTTTAACAAAATCATAAATCAAGCAGGAAAAGAAAATACTAAGAACATAGAACAGAGATTGGCAAACAGTTTTTGTAAAAGGCCATATACATATATATATATATACACACACACATATATGATATATGCACGCAAACACATATATATGACACATAAAATTAAAGATATAAAACTCATTCTTAACTCACAAGCCACACAAAACTAGCCCAAGCCATGGATTAGATTTGCCCACTAGGCCATAGCTTGCCAAACCCTAATTTATAAAATAAGAACACAGATAACAAGATCAATCTAATCGGCATTTATTAAATCATGCATGAACAAATAAAGTATGTACATTCTTTTTGAGCTAATATGGAAAATTTATAAAAGTAGATCACATGATAATCCATAAAGCAAACCTCGACCAGTATCATAAAAACCTGTTTTCTACCATAAAGCAATAATATTAGAGATTAATATAAAAGAAACCTCAAACAAGCAAACATTTAGAAATTTTAAAGCAAAACTCTATGTAAGTTACGGGTTGAAAAAAGAAATCCTACTAAAAATTTCATTTCAGGTGAACATGTAAAGACTACTTTAAAAATGAAAATGTATGGTCTTAAATGCACATATTGAAACGAAAGTAAGATAAAAATAAAAAGTCAATTAATTACACTAATAATGTCCTATTAAGAATATTAAATTTTTTCTCTAAAGACAGGAACTAGCCAATAATGTTCACTCTTACACTTCTTCCTCAGCAGGGTACCCAGAGGTTCTTGTAAGCACAGTAAGACCAAAAAAAGAAAGAAGGAATAGCATAAGGCCCAAAAAGGAAGAAATAAAATTGGCATTATAATGAATTCACAAATAATATGATAATATATAGATAAATAATAATCTACAAACTATTACAATTAAAATGATCAAGGTTGCCAGATATAGGATCAAAATAAAATATTGATAATATTTCTATATACCAGCAACAATCGATTAAAATAAACTATCGTTGTAAATAGAGGAGGCACAAAAAAAAATATGAATCATGAAAACTTATTTCACACATTTAAAGAAAACTTCCAACATTTAAAGGTGTTGAGAATACCACACACAGATTAGTCTTTAATCAAAACCAATGTAGCTTCTCACGTAACGTAACAAGCTGATACTTACATTTCTGTAGGAAGATGAAAATCTGAGAATAGCCATATAAATTTCAAGATGAAGTGGAAGGAAAGGAAACTCAGCTCACTAAAATTTAAATAAATCTTGAAGATACAGAAATAAAAAATAGCATGAGATTGGAATAGGGATAGAAAAATAAATGCAAGAAACCTACTAGAAAACCTAGAAAAAAATGTGTGTTTGTATGTCTGATACATATATTTGATATATTATATATAACAAAAATGACATAAAAATGGTACAAGGACAATTGGTCATGTATACATGAAAAAATAAAATAGAGCTTCATCTGGCATAAAACACATTCACATCACATATAGATGGATATGGATATAGATATAAATACATGATATGGCAGGAAAACAAACACCAAAATAGAAAAAGAACAAATTTTAAGCCAGTTTAAATACCATAATGCCTTTTAAAATCAATGTTTGGTAGAATTTGTAAAATAAAAGCAAAAAGATAAAACAAAAAAGAACTTTTATAAAATTGACTACTTTAAAATTAAACAATTCTGTGTGATAAAATTCTTATTTAAAAAAGCAACATTAAAGGATAATTTGTAGTCTAAGAATATATATCATCTATATATTCATACATATACACACACATATATATCAGTAACAGATTAGTACATAGAACATATGAAGAAATGCTACAAACAACTCACTAGGACATGGGAAACGAATGAATAAGTAATTTACAGATGAGACAATTAGAATACTTGGTAAAAAATTTCAATAATTAAGCATCTTCTGAATTTTTTAAGAAAAGGAAAATTAAAACAACTTGGATATATCATTTTTTACCTAATGGAAAATATTTTAAAATGTAATAATAACAAGTGTTGTAATCAGTCTTTTATGTGAGAAAACAGAAACTTTGATACTTTGTAAATGAGAGGGTCAATTAGTGAAACAACTGTGGATGATATTTTTACAAAATTTAAGCAAGTTCAATCCACCAGTTTTCCTTTTTAGGGAAAAAAATGTGGAAATAGAACTGTCACACAGGTGTACAAGAAGACATGTGAAAGATGTTCTATAACAGACTCTGTAACTGCCAAAAAACGGAGACACTTCAATGGTAATCAAAAACACAGCACATGAATGAATTCTGACATAGCCAATCAATGGTTATAATATTATATTAATATATACATATGATTATGGTATAATATGATCTATATAAATGTTTGATGTATGGAAAACAATATGACCTCCTATTAAATTACCATATATACATTTGCGGTAAAAGTAGAAAAGAATTAATAACATATGAAAACTTCAGCATAAAAATTACCATGAAGAAGGAAAAAGAGAAACAGAATAGAAATATGGTACTTTTCAGTTTTATTTCTAACGTTTCATTTCTTTAAAAATGATATGTATGTCCACATATATGTAATATTTAAAACAGCATTAATATTTTGTTAAATATAGTAATAGTTACATGACACAGCAGTATGTTGTATTTACTTTATCCTACTCTACATAATTTGAAATGTTTTAAATACATAAGATATTATTTCTAAGTGTCTAGCATGATGCCTAGCTCTAAGTAACTATGATAATGTATAATAACTTCATAGTTCTTATCAAGCACTAGACATTGTGCTAAGCCCTGCTCCCATATAGAAATATAATATATATTTAATTGTGATAATAATGTCATGAGGCTGCTATTATTATTCTCATTTTAAAGCTGAGGAGACTGTGGCATAAAGAGATGTTAAGTAATTGGGTCAGAGGATACTATTTCTTTAGACATAATGCAATAATGTATCTCAAAGGCAGGCATTTTCTCACTTACTATTAATTCTCCTCTCTTCTTCAGAGCATAGCAAGGTGTGGAACAGTAACAGAAGGTACTGACTGACTAGTACTTTAGAATTTACTAAGGGGTTTCCCGTAGAGGAGTTACATATAATTATCTCAACAACCTGGTGGGAAATGCAGGAAAGAAGTGACATTTCTCATTTGCAAATGAAAAACTGACACTTAAATGACTAGTCCAAAATCACAGAGCTAGGTAATGTCAAAACCTGGACTTGAATACAACTTTTCTTACTTCTAAGATGAGTTTGGAAACTGGTCTCTCTCAGGCTCTAATTTATGTATTTCCTTCAGGGAGTTCTGTGATGTTGTTGGCAAACTTCCAGGGCCTGTTGTCATAAGAGCCTTTAAGACACTTGTGAACAGCTTGTGAAGGAGATTTGGCACCTTCTGTGTTGTTGCTTACATTGGTGTAAGTGGCCATCCTAAAGAGGACTGCTGTGCTGTGGCTTGGTGGGCATATTAAGAAAAGGGGATCTTAGCCTGCTCCCAACAGTTCCAAAGATCCTGCACCATAAAGGCAGCAAAAAGATGGAAAATGAGAGCTATCAAGAGGTGGAACAGTAGTGTCAGGATTCCCCAGTGAGGCCCTGAGTCTCAAGTATAATACTTTTAAAATAAAGAACTAAAGCCATCCCTAGGCTTTTAAACTTGAAGCTTGATGGCTCATGGAAGGCCAGCACTGTCCAGATCAAACTTTATGTTGAAGCAACACAAGCTATTGACCTAAAGATCAGAGAATGGACGAGGCAAAGAAGATAGAAACAGAGAGTTGTATCAAAGTATGCACATGGACATCAGCTGACTTGGACTTAGTGGCCAGAAAAGTGCCAGAAAAAGGAAAGCGGGAGTCAAAGACAGCGCTGAAAGGCAGCAGAAGAGATTTAGAACAGGCTAGAGAGAAGGAAAACACAAGTGGGCAAGAAGTGAGAAAAGACAGCGTCCTAGGTGGGTGGGAAATGGGAAGGAGGGGAGGGTAAAGGGGGGGGAAGAAAGGCCCCACGTGAGACACTCTGGTGGGCAATTCTTGCTCTGGAGATTCCAGCTGAGTTGGCCAAAGGTTTGTTGGACCTGCTTTGCAGAATTTGATTTCCACCAATGCCCAATTCTGCTTCCTCCCTCTTCGCATCATAGGATTTGATCCTTAATGAACATCTTGCAGCCCGAACTTCGTCTCTTCCTGAGAACTAGAAATGGTTGATATTTGGAGTAAACCAAGAAAGCAGAAACTTATTGAGCTGGATTATGCACCATCTAGATGGCAGTGAGGACCTCATGCTGGTGATAGGTGGAACACAGAAATCCCCTAGCATAAACAGACTGTCCAATTGTTAAAACATTCACAGGTAGCGAATTAGGGCATACTGATGAAAGGGAATTCATTAGAAGGTATGATATATCAAGCATTTGAAGTACATAAAAAAAAGAACAGTTTTAAGGATAATGGTATCAGATAGTATTGCTAAGCGCTATTGATACATTACAAAAAGACAATGAAGAGCTTAGCACAAATGGCAAGCAATTGAAAGGCAAGTGTTAAAGCTAGACGCCCTCATTGGTTGCCTACAGGAATCTCTCATATTCTCTGGTAGAGAGTGGAGAACAATGAGGATGCAAAGCAGGACCCAACAGCCAAGGTGGATGACCTTCAAGGATATTTACACAAGAGCAATATGCATTTTTAGAAGCGGACGATCAGAGAGTGGTGTCACTTTAAGTATATAAAATGTGCAAGAGTGGTGGCCTCTTCCAGTCTTAACATTTAACACAATAGTTCAGCCCCTGAGGAAATCAGATAAATCCTGGAAGAAGACTGTAGACCAATGTGGGAACAATCAAGGTCTGGCTTTGGCCACCTTGCTAAATGTACTTTTGTTGTTGTTCTTGTTGTTAGACTAGATTTTTATGACTTTGGGTATATGGCATATAGAAAATGTTTTTGCAGATTTATTCTTTTGTATCCCAATTGGAAGAGAGGATAAGACATAGTTTGTATTCACGTGGAATGAGCAGCAATATACTTTAATAATATTGCCCCAGATTTATGTTAAAAATCTTTTCTCTGTCACAAAATAGTTTACAAAGATATGGACCATCTAGAGGGCCCATAAACATTATTTTAATCTATTGTATTGATGGTATCTTGCTCATTGGACAGTGTAAGCAAAAGGTGGTTTGCATGCTTAAGGTCTTGGTGAAACTCATGTGATCCAGATGATGAGATATTAAACCTGTGAAATTTCAAAGATTTGTCACAACCATAAAACTTTTAAGGTCCCAATGGGCATACTTGTGTGAAAGACTTCCAGCACCGAGTGGGGCCCCAAGCAGAAAAGAGCTCTGTAGCAGGTCCAGGTATTAGTGAAAATAGTGACGCCAGTTGGGCCATACAATTTGGCTAGCCCTATGGTATGGGGAGAATTGGGGGTATCAGCAGTGGGAAAATATGGTATATAAAGTATGTGGCTGGATCCAGTGAGAGAATCACGATTCAGTCTCCAGGGTGGGAACGAGGTCATGCCAATTGTGGGAAAGAATGTTATGGCTTTAGAAAAACACATCCTGATGTGTCAGTGGGTTATGGCAGAGACAGAATGTGTGAGCCTAAGACTAGCGACCATGTGTCTAGAACTATTCATGACTAGCTGGTTTCTTTTCTGACCCACCAAGTCATAAAGCCAAGAGCACCTAGTGATGATCCATCATAAATGGGATGTAATACCTCCAGAATCTAGCATGAGTAAGGCCAGAAATCACAGGCAGGGTGCATGAGTAGATATTTTATATATTCAAGGCTCCCACCTGTGTTGAACAAAGGCCCTATCCTCAGATACCTCCTATGGTCATATGTATGGGAGATCTTGGACAAATAGCTGACCTAGGAAAAAAAGCCTATGCTTGGTTCAGTGTATATATGCAAGCTGGAAATGGAGAGCAGTGTCCCAACAGCCTCGTCCAGAGATGGTCTTGAAGATAATGGCAAGAACAACACTTCCCAGTGAACAGAGCTTCAGGCCATGCACACGGTCACCCTATTTGTGGAATCAAGGGTATTAGTGAATGGTCTAGATGGCTTTTCAGGGGCCTCAAAAGAAAAGAGAAAGAAATCTCAATGGACATGTGGGAGTGGTAATGAAGTATAAAGTTCTCAGTATTCACCAGAGAGTATTTACCATGGTAGAGGCACTAAATAGTCAAGTAAACCAATGGGCCCAGTAGGTAGCTTGATGTCATCTAGCCTCTGCCCTTAGTTACCCTAAGGCTGGCTCCCAAATGAAGTGTCTACAGTGGCAGAGATGGACATTATGCATGGGTCGAGTAGAAAGACTCCTCCTACCAAATGTCAAAACTGCCAGCAACAGAAACAAACACTGAGTCCT
This sequence comes from Indri indri, assembly GCA_004363605.1. Taxonomy (NCBI): domain Eukaryota; kingdom Metazoa; phylum Chordata; class Mammalia; order Primates; family Indriidae; genus Indri; species Indri indri. The sequence continues at coordinate 48,349 of RJWJ010009485.1, forward strand.
CAATGGGAGACAGTGTCTGCAAGTGACCCTGAATCTACCTGGTGACATTGAGACTACACTGGACTCCTGTATCCTGAAAGGGCCAGCAGATTGTTCTCATAGAAATAGACACATAATCCAGGTAAAGATTGCTTTTACTAACCACAGGGCCTCCACACTCACCATTGTCCACTGGATTTTGGAGCATTTGATCCACAGTTAATATGTTCCATATAATATTATATATTAATAAATCTAGGGGACCCACTTTATAGAGAAGAAGTTGAGGGAGTGGGTCCATGACCATGGGATCCTCCAGTTGCATCATACTATACCACCTAGAAGCTTTCAGCCTGGTGGAATGTTGAGGCGGCCTGCTGATTATAGCTGACACAGCAGTTCAGAACAATACTTTGGGATCATTGGGTATCATCCTCCAGGACCCAGCATATGCTTTAAATCAAACATCTATTACATATGGTATTGTTCTCCCAGTAGGAAGAATGTATGCTCCGGTAATTTAAGGGTAGACATGGCACTCATAGTAACCCAGTGAGGAAATCTGTGCTTCTTATCCTCACAACTATGGGCTCTGCAGAATTAGATGTTCTGGTCCCCAAATGTGTATGTAGAAGTACATCAGAGCAGACAAGAGATATGCCATCCTAATCCTTTTGAACTAGGGGCTTGCTACCCAACTGTGGGGAGTGCAGCTCAGAGATAGCCACTGAGAGCTTCCCAGTAGCAGAGCCAATACTTAATTAAATATCTGTTCTTCTGTCTCATATATATGTGTATATTTATATATATGCACACACATATATACGTATGTTTATTTTTCAAATGCAATTGATATAATTTATATATGATTGAATATTGTATAACATTTTACTTCACAATAAAGTACACATATACATTTATACAAGTATAAATTATTTATATAAGTACCTACATTTACCAATATGATTAAATATTCTAAAATATGATATTTGCAGCTGCATTAATTCTGAAAGCTAAATACCATAATACATTTTTCTGATTTTGATGTTTATTTTAATTGTACTTCCCATTTCTGTGCAGAGCAGGTTAAGAAGTTCCCCTATAAGGCCAGGCGCGGTGGCTCACGCCTGTAATCCTAGCACTCTGGGAGGCCGAGGCGGGCAGATTGTTTGAGCTCAGGAGTTCGAAACCAGCCTGAGCAAGAGCGAGACCCTGTCTCTACTAAAAATAGAGAGAAATTAATCGGACAACTAAAAATATATAGAAAAAATTAGCCGGGCATGGTGGTGCATGCCTGTAGTCCCAGCTACTTGGGAGGCTGAGGCAGAAGGATTGCTTGAGCCCAGGAGTTTGAGGTTGCTGTGATGCTGTGAGCTGGGCTGACACCACGGCACTCACTCTAGCCCGGGCAACACAGTGAGACTCTGTCTCAGAAAAAAAAAAAAAAAAAGAAGTTCCCCTATAGACAATGGCATGCAGGAATTCTCAGGATATTCTTTACCATAATCCAAGTTGTAGAGTTTTGTTAAAAATGTAGGAATGATACATTGAAGGCAGAGTAAACTCATTATATCTGTTTATTAATCTTACTCCAAACATTCCTGACTTATGAATTTAAATACCACCTGCTATTCTTGAATCTGCCTTCTTCAGTCCCAGGAGAGACTAGCTCCAGGTAAGACGGGCTGGAGCAGATGGGGCCTTTCCAAAACCAATCTCCGGTGG